>KV751113.1:2256-31966 GCA_001692915.1 Glonium stellatum
CCTCGGCTCAACAAACAGCGCCTCAGCCTCAACCAACACGAGGGGCGTCTCGCCGACGCGCTCATCCACCAGCGTCTCCAACCAGCCCCTCACCCACGCCTTGCGGCCCTCGACCCTGACCGTCTCCGCCCGCAGCACCACCACCTGCCCGGCCTCGCACGGCCGCCGGTAATCGACCTTCAGGCTGGCCGTGACCCCGACCCGGTGCGGCAGCGCGGGGAAACAGCACCGCGCCAGGCCCTCGTCCAGCAGCGTGGCCAGCAGGCCGCCGTGCACGAGGCCCGGGTGCCCGCACAGCGCGGGCCCGAGGTGCTGCAGCGAGACGTAGGCGGAGCCGTCGGCGGTGGCGAAGGCGAGCGGCGGCACGGCGATGGTGTCGGGGGAGCCGAGGAGCGTGCCGGCGGTGAGGTTGTGCGGGCGGTGGTGCGGCGGGATTTTCAGGTGCGGTCGCGACGCGCTGTAGCGGGCGTCGGCGAGCAGGGAGAGCGTGAGCGGGTGTGTCAGGATGGCGGTGTTGATGGCGGCGTGGTGCGGGGTTGGCGGCGTGTAGAGGAGCGTTTCTTCGTCGCTGGGGGGCGAGAGGAGGGAGCTGGCGGTGGAGAGGGCCGGGGCGGCGGCCATGGTGAAGGCGAGGGTTGTGCAGAGGAGGGTTAGGGTTAGGTAGGTTAGGGCGGTGCGGGTGCGGGAGCGCGGTGGTGGTGGTGGAGGAGGTGAATTTGAGCTCGAGGTTGAGGTCGAGAAAGGGGAGGGGGGAGCTGTGGCGGAGAGAGAGAGAGATGTCAGTTGGATGTTGCTCGAGGCGTAGATAGATATATATCTTTTTTTTTTTTTTGGACGTCAAGGACAGCGGCTCGGAGTCACAAGCCTCCCGTCCGTTTCAGAAGGTAAAAAGGAAAAAAAGGGAAAAAAACCGAAGCTCACCAGTCCCAATGCCGCTCTGGAGTCTGCGCTGGGCGAATCCGGCCGGTGTGCGGAGCGGAGGGCGGTTCTTCAGAGCTGCGACCAGCGGTGAGGTGCCAGCAGCAGCAGCGGCAGCAGTCGTGGGCCTCCGCAGTAGCAGCGTGGAGGCTGTCCCGCACCGCGCCGACGCTATCGTGGTGGAGCGCGCTGCGAGCATTCCTGCTACGGCGAGATTGGGGGCGTGGCACTGGCCGTTGCTGGGGATTAGATCACTTCATCAATCGACGTCGTTGGGCCAATTTTGTTCGGGCCTGGCTCGGATCTGGCCCTGAATTCCCCCCCTTGTGCCGAGGTTTCGATATGGTTGGCTGGAGCGGCTGATGCCCAGGTACGGACGTAGGGAGGGGTGCAAGAAAGATGTGGTTATTCAGAGTCTGCGTAATCAAGGCCAAGGCTTCCTTTTGTTGAGAGGACTAAGCTGTGGAGTGCTGCTGTGTACGGCGTGTGATAAGACACTATCACCGCGCGTCTCTTGAAGGAGAAATAGTTGCGATGGTACCGCCGTCGAGGGATACGTTGCAGCTCCGAGGGCTATATGGAAAAGTGCTTTGGACCAGTTCAATGCTGTCTGCCGGATATAGTCATGCTGTCTGTTGGATATAGTGATGCTGTCTGTTGGATATAGTCATGCTGGCTTCATCATTCAGAGATGAAAGGATGTGACATATTTAGACAACACGTGTGTCGACAGTAAGCTTATATAAATGGCAGCCACCGCAGTTGTCTTTCCCGAGTCCTTGCATGTCTCAGCCACTCGAGCTAAGTTGAGGCGACCATGACGCTCCGTCGTTTGAGGCGCTTAGATAAACCCACATAAGTAGTGAAAGGATTCCAACATCCTCGGTCACAGCTACATGTGAAGTGGGCGTGACTACTGAGAGCCGGTCTTGCTGTGCAATTCATCCCATCCTGTATCTCAAGTATATATCCAAAGCAAAATCCGGGCAACCTCATCAACATCGCAGAATATATAAAAAAGTTATAAATTTTGGCAGCATTCGCGAAGATGACACTACTCAGCCCCCGCATCTCCTTCAGACCTTCTCCTCCGCAATCATCCACGCGTTCGAGCAAACACAGTGCTTAGCCCACCCCATCAGCCAATTCATATGCCCCTGCCCCTGCCCCTGTCCAGATGAGAAATCCTCCATGTACTCAGAGCACCTCGTGCACCGCCTCAACTTCATCTCACCACCGCCCTCCCCTTCCTCCCCTTCCCCCTTCGCATGCGGCTTCAGCACAATCTTCTGACACACGTCCACCTTGTGCGCTTTGAAGAAAGCAGCCGTGCGCATCGAGTTATCCAAGCCCAGCCAGCGCGTGTCGAAGAACATGATCTTGGCCGGGTCGATGCGGTCGAGGAAGCCGCCGTCCTTGAACAGCACCGCGGTGAGCAGGTGGTGCGCCGCCGGCATCAGCGCCTCGGGGATTTCGCCGAGCATCATGTCGCGCTCCATCTGTGCTCTGTGCCCGTCGCTGACGCCCGCTTTCTGATACGACGTCCTCACGAGGTGGTTCGTTTCGGAGACAAGCCATTCGAATAACCGCCAGTCGAACGGGCATTCAAGGAACATGGTGTGTACCGGCGTGTAGGTGCGGCGCAGCTCAAGGGTTGGAGCTGTATTGGCGAAACCGGCCGCAGTTTTAGATATCCAGATAAGAGGTCGCTGCCATATCCCCAGCATGATTCGAGAGAAAGATGAAAGGAGAATTATAAGAGCAGGAGAGGACGTCTCGTTGACTGTTAATATGAAAATCAGTCTGATGCTCTTTTCGCTAATTGGCTTGAAGAAAGACAACGGCAGAATGGAACGGGAAAACGCACGTTTGGCTTGCAAGGCAGCTCTATCAAAATTTGTGTTCCTAAGGGAGTGCCCAAGCGCAATAATCTCGTCAAGCATCCAAATCATAAAGTGCAGCATCCATCGGCAGAGGCCGACCAACAGCGGGGCCCACTCTAATATCAACATGTCAGCCATGCAAGAATCGTAATTCTCGCAGTTACAAACCTGGTCTCAAGGGATTCTTGTCAATCTGCCCATGCGTTCTCATTACGAGACTCATTATCTGCGTTGCGTATCGAATGTTCAGAACTGCCCAGGCAAGCTTACTACTCAAACTGCGCTGAGAGTTTCCAGGATAGCCAAGAAGATTTTGAGCGCTGAGGCATTTGATAAATTGCGGGCTTCGGCTCAACAAGGCCATCGCGTTGCCATGCGCATCTTCAGAAACGCAGTCGAGGTTTACGTTGAGTGCCTGGAGCGCTTGTGATACAAACGTGCGTTTCCGTGCTGCATCCATGAGAACTAATAAGTAAAGCAGGATTGACATTAATGAGGCCTACCATCTGATATGTCTTGGTTCATGATAGCGAAAATATCGTCACTGGTAAGGTATTGGTTGCAGGCAGACGTGTGCTGTAAGACGAGCGCAGCAATCGCCGCACCGTGTTTTGCTATCATCATTATTAGTTGTAGCTAGAATCAATCACGGGAACTTACGATCATCTTCCGAAGAATTCAACGACCCATGAGTGTATTCCATTGATTTCAACTTTACAGACCCATCGCTTTGCATGGCTGCAGCCACGCAGTGATTTGCTGATAATGCAATGTGAAGAGCTGCGGATAATAGTGAGTGGGCGAATACACTGAGCACTTGAATTTACTTACTCGGTTCGGCCGTTGAGAAAGCAAAGCCTGCTTGAGGCAGGGTGCTGACTTTATCCTGAATATAATCCGCAGTGATAACATCCATTGAAGCTCTATTCCGGAATTCTATTGACCCATCGCTCTGGCATAACACTAGAATCATATTGTACCAGACTGGAAACAAGGACAAGACAAGTGAGTTTGTTGGCATATCCGACAGTCTTCTCAGCCGGAAAGACTGCTATAACTTGAAGTCAGTAGGCTTCAAGACGAAGTACAGTTATCATTCTCACCCTCGGGCTTACACTACTAGCGCTCTTTTTTTTCGATGCAACTAGATCAACACTAGGATGAAGATGGTTTTGCTGTGGTTGATGAACCTCCCACCGAGCGATGATGCTGAACGAATTCTGTGGTGGCTGCGTTTGATCGAGGGGAGAGATAGGACTAGGGCAGTGAGAGAAGATCGCAAGTATTGTAGGCAGGGTTCCGGCGTGCTGCTCTGGTGTTGTTGGAAGGAAGCTAAGGTGAGTGAGCTGAGCTGGTATATGGGCTCTCTGCTCCTGTCCAGTAGTAAGGCTTCCATCAGCAGAAGCCGGGCTTGCTGGGTAGCAGCTATCTTCAATCATCAAGTTCGTCGCCTCAAGCGTGGGTGGCGCAATCGGTCTCGGAGGCTGCCCTTGTTTTTGAGGTTGTGAAGCCTGCCAGTGGATTTGAACGCGATAAAGGTGCAGATGTCCAATAACATCATGAGCCGCCAATAACAAAGAATCATCTATACCGTCAGCAGTGCCATGTTATTAGCAAGGAGAGCCTTACCATTGTTGGAAGCAAATGCGGCATGGGTAAAAGGCTCTCGCGACGAACTCATATGCTCTAGCTCTATAGATGTTTCTTGCCAACTATTATCTGGCTGCTGAAAACGAAGCCTGAGAATGCCATTCCTCCCGACACATATCAAAGCCGCCTTGCTGTCGAGCGGATGATGAGCATCGTTAAAAGCGTGACTCGAGATATTGAAACCCCAGCCATTCCCGCCATGACTAGCTGACCAAGCAATCTGGCTCTTGGAAAACATCAGCTATTGATTAGCGACAGAGTTTACACTAGCATACCTTTGAATGATGCGGGATAATGGACAGCCAGTGCATTCCGATTACTGCGCCCATCTCATCTTCTTGGTCCATGGCGGGCGCTCTTGTCATAACCATTCGGCCCAAAGCAAAGATGCTAGTAAAGACGAAGATACGACCGGCGGCATCTAATACGGCAAGATCTGTCCCGATGTGACCCCACGAGATATGTACGAATGGAAAGTCTTCATGCGCCTGTGGGAGTTTTAACGGTATCTCTTCCCCAAGTATCCATTTGCCATCAGACGAGTTCCGGAAGAAAGGTCTAAGATTCACGCCGCGGCCATCGGGAGTAATTGATGCGACACATCCAGATTTTGACCAGGCAATCTTCCTGTTCGCTCATACTCAATCAGCAAACTCACACAAAATGATGGCTAGTAAATTAAGTGTTTAAAGTTATGAGTTCAAAACCATTCTATTGATGCATGCTTATTCATTTTGGTGAAATACATCTGCGCCGACGAATGGGTTTCACCAGGCAAAGAAAGTACAGCGAACTAAACAACTTACTGACAGCAACCACTTTCGTGAAGCTCATCTATCCGTTGGGCAAGGCCTTTGATTGGAGGGGTCATGGTGGGTATATGAACGGGCTCCGAATCTCCGAAGAGCTCTTCCATGTAGCTTTCGTCCTCCATCATCAGTGGCATAGCGAGGAACACCGACTAAAGAAATTCTAATGAAATCCGAGACTAAGTATAGTAGTAAAGAACAGGGACAGTAAGGGGAAAAAGGAAATGGTAAGACAGTAGAATAGAGAATTAAGCAGCTAAGATTTCAAGCGAAGCCATCAGAAAATAGGATGGGTGAGAGAGGGTTGAGACAAGCAATACAGTGCTGTGCAGTTTATCAAGAGCCAACCAGGTTTACAGGCGTAGCGAGCAACGGCATAAACGTTATAATATGGGTCCGAAGTTAGCTAAAAGCTGCAGCAGCAAGATGCTGATAGGAATGGATGGTGTGGGAGGGGACCTGCAGGGCTCGTGGATAGGCTTTGGTGGGCAGTGGATGGTTGAGCACGGCAAGGCAGGTCAACTAAACTCAAAGGGAAGCGAGTGCCAAGATTCCGCCCTAGGCGTGCCTGCAGCCATCATACTACGTACACCGCCAGCGCGACATGGCCTTGTTTAGATAATTGAAATTTTCAATTGCGCCCCGGAACACGACAGTGCAAGAGTAATCGAAGAGAAGTCTGGAGCGAGGCCAATTGTATCGAATTTGAAACGGTTCGTGGTCATGCAGTTGTGTCCGTTGTCCTGCACGTACTGCAGCAGGTCATGCCGGATAATTACAGTCTTTGTTTTTCGGCCAGGTCGCGCCCCGCCCAGCCCAGCCAGGAGGCGGTTAAGAATAAGAACAATAGCTGGGTAGCGACGGTGTGGTACGGGTGCAGAAAATATGGATGGAAATATGGATGAAAATATGAGCAGGACAAGAGCAGGACAATTGCAGGGTGGAGGATTGCTCGGCCATTTACTCAATACGGGCGGGGCAAAACAATGGCAGCACTGGGCAGTAAACAGAGCCATGTGTTTGCCGTGGGTTTAGCATCTGCTAGCATGTTTTTAGCGTTCCTGGCGACCCGCCAAGCCATGTCAGCTCAACCTCACCGTCCTCCTACCTCATCTGCCAGACCCAACCTCTTCCTTTCATCCTCCCTCTTCACCGCGCCTGCGCGAACTTAAGTCGCGATCCATCTGTTGCCATATACACCCTCCTAACATTTACCCATGATTTAGTCGCCCTTTCCCCTCCTTCCCGCCGCAGTCTCCCGACCCGGCTCTCCTTTCCCCACGATGAGTTACGAATTCTTGTCTGATGGCGGGAGTTCTCCTCTCAGTTCTCCCGCTTCCCTGTCGCCCTCGCCGCCGCCAGACTTTCTATCGTTTGCGCGAACCTATCCTTCGCCATCATCGTCGCAGCGCTCTTCTGCGAAGGCGTCGCCCGCCCCAGATGCCATGGCCTGCACCCCAGCCTCTGGCGACGACGACGGGCCTCCACCAGCCAAGAGGAGGAAATTAGCAGAACCAAAGCCGCGAACGACAGAGCACCTTGATCTGCGATTGGGCGAGGTTGATGCGAGCCAGAAACCCCAGCTTGACCGACTTCTCAAGGTGTTGCACAAAAAGCGGAAGATCGTCGTGATCGCGGGCGCAGGGATCTCAGTGTCTGCCGGCAGTAAGTAACAACCACCTTTCTAATCTTCACCAATAATTAATTTTTTCCCATAGTTCCCGACTTTCGATCTTCTACTGGTCTATTTAAAGAACTTCGTAGCCAGCACAACTTAAAATCTTCCGGTAAAGATCTTTTTGATGCTTCCGTGTACCAGGATGATTCGTCCACCTCTTCCTTCCATGACATGGTGCGATCGCTTTCTGCAAAGACAAAGTCAGCACAGCCGACCGCCTTTCATCATCTGCTAGCGACATTGGCCCACGAAGGACGACTATTACGTTTGTATTCTCAAAACGTGGATGGAATTGACACAGCTCTTGAGCCTTTGAAAACTCAAGTCCCCTTGCCAAAGAAAGCGCCATGGCCTAAGACGATCCAGCTTCATGGAGGCCTCGATAAAATGGTCTGTTCAAAATGCCACAAACTCTCCGAATTCAAGGCCGAGCTTTTCGATGGACCAATCCCACCGTCATGTACGGAATGCGAAGAGAATGATGGTGTTCGCGCCGTTGCTGGTAAAAGAAGCCACGGCATTGGTCGACTTCGCCCTCGAATGGTGCTGTACAATGAACATAACCCAGATGACGAGGCAATCGGATCGGTTACACGCTTAGATCTAAGAACCAGGCCAGATGCTGTTATCGTTGCTGGTACAACGCTGAAAGTCCCCGGTGTGAGGAGAATCACGAGAGAAATGTGCGGAGTGGTGAGGGATCGGCGAGATGGCGTGACCATTTGGATTAACAACGACCCGGAACCCATAGGGAAAGACCTGGAAAACTGTTGGGATTTAGTAGTGAGAGGGCCTTGCGATGAAGTCGCTCGATATGCCGCAATGCGCAAGTGGGACGACAAGTCAGAATATAAAGAAGTCACCGAAGAAGAGCTGCGCAGAGTGAGAGAAGAGAGCCGCAAGGTTGAGGTGGTAGTTATTTCGCCTACGAAAAGCAAAGCATTCGAACAAGTGCAAGGTCAATTGGTCACACCTGTCGCCAGCCCGCGGATGGTTCCGCGCGAGTCCATTGAGTTTCCTCCAAATCAAGACCCTTCGACACCAACGAAGAAGAGAAAATCTATGCCGACGAGCAAAGTGGCAGTCGCAGTAGACCCAACCAAGCCCGTGAAAGCAGCGCCGAAAAAGAGGACAGGCCAGCCGAAGAAAGCGCCCGCTGTCAAGAGCACAGCGAACAAGATTACGAATACTTTCACGGTCTCGAAAGCTATTACCAAACAGAGTGGCAAAGCGAAGGCGAACCCGGGTCAGAATACGTCTACCAATTCTAAACCCAAACCACAGCCGAGGTGCAGGAAGGTCGAAGTCCCTTATATCGCAATTCCGATGGCTCCAATTTCTCCGCAAGCAGCTCGCAACAATGCTTCTCCTCCATATGCTCCACCCACAGCAATACGATTCCCGAATCTGGTGAAGCCAGAGATGGCTGAACCAAAGTCGCCGACTTCCGACCAGATTTCTTCAGCAAGTGAAAGGAGGGACGGCACCATCTCACCGAAAGGCACGTTACCTAGTGATTTGGCTAGGTTTGTTGATTAACGAGTTACTCTACCTTTGTTCGTTTGGGTGGGAGTTTTGTAATGTCTACACGTGTGATTTGCTATCATCAGCACATGTTCGTGCATGCGGCGCTTTTGTGGGCCGCTTCTTTTTTCCTGCGCCGAGTTGAGTCGCACGTCGACCTTGTGCATATTGCCCTTGTTGCTATTTTCTACACTTCTACCGCATGATATCCACACAAAGGGTTCTATCAGGGTGCCCTTTTGGTTATTAGGCTTGCAGGTCAAGGCCGTCTATCAAGGCGGAACGCTTAGCATATAAATGATGTGCAGTTAATCAAGAAATTCTTAAAATCCCATAATATGTGAGGTCTTGACATGGAGAAAACTTTTTGTGTAATTACAATGGCAGAGGTTCGACCAACTTTGGTGGTTATAAAAAGAAACAGATCTCCGAAAATGTTCCTGATTCGAGTGCGGCTCATTTTCCGCCTTGTCGATCTCCGACAACGCAAAGCCACTACCCAGCTTGGCTCCAATCGTTACTTATCAAGATCCACACCTATCTCAACCTCAGCTTTCTTACCTTCCAGCCAAGAAAAGTGTAAGGTCAGTAGTTATGCTCCGTTGAGAAGTTAACTCCCCTTTCCCTACTACTCTTGCTATTCAAACCACCTTCCCGACTTCCAATATGGCCCCCTCCCTCACGATCCGCAACCTCACATCAACATCGCTCGAAGTAAAGCTAATCGAGAGATATGAAGCCCCAAGCTCGAACGAACAAAAGGGAAATGCCACTTCACCAGCCCCATCTGCGCCAAAGCTCGGAGAGCATGCGCAGAGCTTCAGTCAACAAGACACAAATATTTGCATCGAGCCATTCCGAACCCATGCAACCGATATCCAGACCACGGAACAGTCGGGGAAGGAGACAATACGGTTGACAATAGAGAGCGACGGACAGCGGTACCGAATTGACGTCCCTTCTCGAAAGACCGAATCACAAACCTTCACACCCTTGGTACCCGATCCGAGACGGCAGTTCACAGGTGTCTTCCTACCTAAAGATGCCCACCTATCTATATATTCCTCCACAAATCTATCCTGCTGGATGAAAGAGCTCAAAGATGAGACACCTATCTCTGCCCTCTCAATCCCCGGCACCCACAACTCCCCAACCCACTATAAGGCCCTGCCTTCAGTGCGATGCCAAGCCGTGTCTCCAAAAGTGCAGCTCGAAAACGGAATCCGCTTCTTCGACATCCGCGTACAGCCACAGCACCCGACAGATCTTAGCAAAGACGGGCTAATCCTCGTGCATGGCGTCTTCCCCATCTCCCTAACCGGAACCAAGTACCTGCGCGACCTCATCACCACAACCCTGGACTTCCTCTCCCGCCACCCCTCCGAAACCCTCATCATGTCCCTCAAGCGCGAAGGCGCCGGCAGCGCCACCGACGAGCAGCTGAGCGAAATCCTGCACCGACACTACGCCACCGACGACAGCAGCAACCAGTGGTACACGACCCCACAGATCCCCACGCTAGGCGAAGCGCGCGGCAAGATCGTCCTCCTACGCCGCTTCCGCCTCTCCCCCCAGCTCCAAGCCCTCCACGACGGCCGCGGCTGGGGCCTCAACGCCGAGAACTGGGCCTACAACACGGCGCACGACACGCACGGCGACGTGTGCGTGCAGGACTTCTGCGAGGTGCTCGAGCCGCCCAAGATCGCGGCCAAGCTCGACGTCTCGCGCGCGCACCTGGCCGCCGCGGGCTGCTGCGTCGCGCCGCTGCCCGGCCTCACGACGGATAGGGAGAACCCGGTGCCGCCGGGCCCGCTGTACTTGAATTTTTTGTCCGCGAGCAATTTTTGGCGCGTCGGGTGCTGGCCGGAGCGGATTGCGGCGAGGCTCAACCCTGAGGTCACGGAGTATTTGTGCATCAGGCATCATTTAGAGGGGGAGGGGGATGGCGGGACTGGCGTTGTGGTTTGTGATTGGGTGGGCCTGAATGGGGATTGGGATCTTGTGAGGTGTATTGTTGGGATGAATAGTAAGCTGGAGATAAGGGAGAAGCGGTATGCTCAGAGGCAAGAGGAGTAACGCCTTAGAAAACGCCTTCTAAAGTTCTTTGAGGTCTTTTAAAAGACATTTAACATATTCATGATATAGGGGGTGGCATTTCGCCTGTTTAAGCCTATTCGTTAGTTATATATGGAGCATAGTGTCCAGCTTTACATACCCTTAAATAGCATACTATAATCCAAGACTTTCAAGGAACCGCTGGTAATTTGGTTTGAGAATGCTTCAACTCTCCAAACAAGATCTCCGCAGCACTTTTACGGCTGAGCTGATGACGTCCTGATAGCACACAATAGTGTGGCCCTCTCTAAATTGTGCTTAAGTGAGGGTAATACTCCAGTACAAAGTTCTTCGTGCTTTTCTTGCACGCATGTTAGATCCTCCCGGATATAACTTGGCTGATTTACAACAGCTTAGGTTGCGCTACTCCCCGCAACCCTGCGTTTAATCACATCATCTATATGCATCTGTCTGCGTAAACTTTCAGTTTTAGCATATCAGACATTGTCGAGCGTTCGATTTCATATTTCTCCCATTCGAATTATAGGGGAACGTTACCCCATCTTAGATGACAGGGGTTCATTCTGCTTTAATGTAGGTATTTCTAGCCCCTCACCACTCCTAGTCTTAGGTTCTTCCCAAATTCATGTATCTTTTCAACAGACTAATGCTTCGAACTACTCGAGAATGCGTACGACGGCACTTCAACGTGCCTCAATTCAGGTTACTTTTTGACATACCAATACGTTTCACATTTAGGATTATTTGTCTTATAGAACGTATGACTTCATCTCCATAGAATATAGACAAGGGTGCTACTTGTGAGTCTCATAATCCTACTCGTTTTTCACATGGCCGGTCGTCTTAACAGACTGAAACTTTGTCTCTAGAATCGCCGGTAGTAATGTTAAGGCCTCCTACGGTCGATACAACAGTATTATTCTAAGGCCTCTTGAAAATTCAAAAGGTCGTAGTTCATATAGAGTAAACTGTAAACAAAACTAGAGGTTTTGCAGTAGTTGTGAGATGTCTAGTGAAAATTCTCAGTTACTACGAGTCATACAGCGGGACGGTTTAGTGGCCGCCTGATTCCGCCTAGGCATGCTGCCCCGCCGTCATATCCGATGGGCACTGCAATTTTAGCGGCCTCGAGGGTTTTTTTCGAAAGCTAAGGCTCACATGCTCGGAGGGTGAGCAGTGTGGGCCCTAAGAATCGCTCACATCGCTCGCATATATGGCGAACGGTCATCGACTTCAAAATATCGTATCGTCTTCCGTAGTGATAAATTTACCAGCCGGATTTAAAGCGAACGCTCTCTATATATTCATTTTATAAGCACTGTGAAACCTGTCAAATTTTCATGTAGTGTAGCATGGACTAAAAAACTAGCCCTTCACGTGTGCACTTGTGGCAGACTCAACTCGAGTATGATTCAAGTCGAGGTTAGTTCTAGATATCTAGGGAGCTTCTATGCACCAACTGTAAATATTGACATCTTCTGCGAGGGAAGTGCAAGCAGGCAGCTATTCCTAAGCCAAACGGGTTTGCTCCCTGCAGTCAGCCGAGGGTCTAAGTAGGTAGCAACCACTGGGTCAAAGTCAATACCAGCAAAGAGCTGACTGCCTACTTGTTTAACCAGCACTCACGTCAGCGGACAAAAATGACATCTAGAACTTCATTTATCTAGTACGGCGTTATCATCCGACGTAGTAGACTTGGTGTCTACCTATTCATCATAGCATCAAAGATGAACGAATTCTATGTCAACGAGAGCCTCGATCAACCTTAGAGGCCATTATCCTTTCGCAGCTCCTGCCTTAATGAGCAGGATATCACCATCTTCTACTACGTAGTCCTTCCCCTTGGTCAAAATCTTACCCTTCGCCTTCACAGCAGCTTCATCTCCTTCCTCTCTCAAAACACTATAGTTGTATACAATTGCCTGAATAAAAGTCTTTTCAAAATCTGCAAAAGTTTAGCTTCAACACTCGGCGGTTGTAGTCAGAAAATCAAAACTTACCCCCATGAATCACACCTGCGGCCTGAGGTGCCTTGGTTCCATTCCGTATCGTCCACTGCCTGACCTCGTCTGCACCGGTTGTGAAGAAACTACCTAGGTTAAGAGCCTTGCGCATAGTTGTAATGACTTTGGGGAGCGCCGATTTCGTGCCCAGCTTTTTGCACTCTTCCTCAGCCTCGGCTTCCGTCTCGAACCTCGTTAGACGCTCTTCAAATGAGACGGAAATTGGGATAATGGGGTCGCCCATAGCGTGCTCCTTGATCCACTGGGCAATCTTAGGCAAATGTTTGTTCTTCTGCCGGATGTAATCCTTCTCACTGAGATTGACAAGGTAGACGACCGGTTTGGCTGTAAGAAGAAATAGAGGGTTGATGACCTCAACCTACACGGCTAGGTCAGCACGCGGCTTAGATTATGTATGAGTGAAAAACAGAGATGTAGGGTTTGCAATTCAGGGTTGGACTTCTTCTCATGGTAGCCTCTACGTGAGATGAATGAGGCTTTCGAAGAGCTGGGATTATAGAGCAATCGCTCTTTGTCATCATATTGCAGTGAAATGGTACGAACTATGAAGTGAATCATTTGACCTACCTCTTTAGGACTCCAGTCGCCTTTCCTGACATCTTTGCCATCCTTGAGCATGGCAAGGATCTTCTCGACGGTGGCTTGCTCCTCCTTTAGCTTTTTCATCTCTAAGCTCTGCCCACCCCTCCTAGTTTGCTTGACAAGATTCTCATGAGCTTTCTCGACGAATTCAATGTCCTTAATTCGCAGTTCCTCGCTGATGATATCCAAATCACGAATTGGATCGACATCGCCCTCGACGTGAATGATTTCGGCGTCATCGAAACATCTTACAACTTGGAAGATAGCATCGACAGCGCGAATATGTGACAGGAAGGCGTTGCCGAGACCAGCTCCGGTGGAGGCGCCTCTAGTGAGACCAGCAATGTCGTACACAGTCAAGTTGGCCGGAACAACAGATTTGGGTTTGTAGTGTTCCACCAGCCAGTCAAACCGCTCGTCAGGAACAATGACACGAGCTTCTTCGGGATCGATAGTGGCATAAGGAAAATTCTAGCTGACGTGTGAACAAGTTGTTCGGTAGGCAATCAAGGACTGAAAACTTACGGCAGGGTTACCCAGATGGCATTTTGTGATTGCTTGGAACAAGGTAGACTTCCCTACATTTGCAAGCCCAACCTGAGAATCACTGTCAGGGTAAGAGCTTGAAGCAATCAACTATTGGAGATGGCTTCCTACATACGATGCCGCTCTTCAGGTTGTTGCCAGGCCTGCCAAGCAGAATCTTCTCCTCCTTCACAGCCTTCTTTGGGGGCATTTTCTTCTTACTGGCGTATGTTCTGACTAGGGTGAGTTGAAAATGAACAGGAGAGTGAGAAGCTAAGCGGAAAGTAGGTATGAATACGACTGCAGTACTTGCTGCTGACCGCCGAAATATGGGTATCAAAGAAGAGAAAAGTAGGCAGGAAGCGCCTGGGGCGATCGTGGTGGGTGATGAATCAGTGGAGGAGACGACTGCACTGAGTCCTTCTCCTCAATTGGTGAGCCTGGGTTTGGTTGGGCAGAAAGAAATACGGAGCGAAAATTCAAGCACCCCAAGCAAGCCGATAAGTTAATCCGTTCCGGGTTCTGGCGCGCCGTGCATGCGTCTGTTGTCGCAAGCTCACACGACCAAGATACTTTGTAAACTACGTCTAGATTCATTCCTGTGTATACTTCTTTTGAGATCAATATTCCTTTCTTCCTTTGATCCTTCGTCTGGTGGAGCTTATATCCTGTGATGACGGGCTGGACCCGTTGCTAGAGCTCCACAAAGACGACATCCTTTTATACTCAACAAACCTTGAACCATGTCATCCTCGAACAGGCCAAGGCCGTCTCGTAGAAGCTCGGGAGCTCATCGCTCTACACTATCTGCGCATAAAACTGAGATAAAAATCAATGTTTATGACTTGCTACCGGTGAGCGCCTATCAATGACGTCTATATATATGACCATTGGTACTCACGGAATGTTTATTTGGTAGCCTGGGAAGGTTTCATCTTTGCTCTGGGCAATAGGGGGTTCTCTTCTTCACTCTGGAGTTGTTATTAGAAATAAAGAATACGCATACGGCGGCCATGACAAGCGCGGTGTCACTGGCGTGTACTGGACTAGGTGAGTTTTGAGCTCCGAATGCAGGTTAGATGCAGCTCTAAGTAATCACAGGCCTCGATTAGAACCGCCCGGAGGAACTTTCAGATTAGAGATTCTCCAGGGGTTCTCTTTTCGACCTGATGAAGAGCTTGACGAGATTATCCAAGAAGTAGGATAACTAAGCCAGGCGTTTCCGAGGAATAAAGGGCTAATGCTTTAATTCTAGGCTGCCCAAAGGTTCCAAGGGACCTCTTACAATCTGTTAACTAACAATTGTAACCATTTTACATCCTACCTCTGCGAGAAGCTCACATCTCGCCCAGCCCCCAGCTGGCTCAATCGTGCCGCAAGCATAGGCGTAGCTCTACCATGCGTAGTGCCACGGGAATGGATAGCTCCACCGGATCATGATACTGCGGATGGAGAACTCGTTAATGAAGAGGACCTCGAAGATGAGAGATCGTCAATGTTACGAAGCGAACAAAGGCGGAGGAATCGTCCATCGCAGGACGAGCAGGATAATTGGAATAGTGAAATGGATCGAATAAGTAGCAACAATAGTAGCGGCTCAAGAAGAAAGCAATCAGCCGCAAGACATGAAGGTCCTAGACTAGCGTCTGTGAGAGATACAGACGGGAGGGAGATGCCTCCCGCTGAGAGGGCACCGCTACCCAGGCAAATATCGGCTTAATGAATACATGCATAGTGCTTAGACGCTCAATGCAAATATTAGCGACGGTGATATGAAATTTGACGAATATACATTTAAAATTCAACATTTTTGCGCTGTAACTCGAAAGCTTCGTCAATGGCTATATTTGACGCTTGCAAGGTCACTGCCTTGATAATACAATGCTATACAGGTGTTTTCCGAGAAAAATCAGCACAAGTTCCACATGCCGGGTATTTGTATATTTCAAGCATGACAGGCGAAAACTGTCCTTGACATAACTGCAAATCCCACGAGTCTATCCGCCTCAGCCCAATCTTCTCGGTGCAGGACTCCTCGTTCCTCCAAATTTTAACCTCGTTGCATCCGTCAATTTTATAATTTTGTTTCTTATGTTCCTACCCTCACTTCCCATGAGCACCTTGGTAGCCGCCTCCCTTCCAGGCCCGAAACCTCTATACACAATCTCCAGCCTCTTAATCTGAGTTAGGAGACCCTGATCCTGGATTCGACTCATTACATATGCTGCTAACTGATACGCCGCATCATACGTGCCCCTTCCAGCTTTCCGGAACCCAATATTCCCACACGATACGGAGATTAAGGCATCCCGGTTGGGTTTTGTGAGAGTAACATGCGTATTGTGTTTGGTTGCGTAAATGTGGAGGTGATGTCGTTGTTCTTCTTCTCTGTAGCGCGAGGTGACGAGATTAATTTCTTCGTCTGTTGGAACTGAAGTCATGTCCGGAAACTGAGCGGCGACCGATGAAAGGGACTCCATTGGATCCATAAATGTTCGATCGTTTGCGCGGTGGGCCGCGGTGCTTGAGAAGAACCGGAAGAGAGATCGTTGCTGGGACATTTTCAGGCGACATGGCGTGCAAATAGAGGGCTTGAAGGCCTCAAGCAGGCGTGTCGCTGTGCGTTTGCTCATTCTGGCGGAAATGGTTGGGCCGAACGGAAAGACTCAATTGCAGCCACCATCAAAGGCTTAATGATTCTCTCTGATGGTGTTGGTTTCTTCTCGGCATTCCGGGTGGTGCTTAGCGCAGCCATTTTAGTCACTCCCTCTTCACACACACTTTTAGGCAGGTGTGTCAGGACATCAGTGACACAATTGGGCGGTACAGATACTATACCTAACTTATAATTGAAACAAAATATTATATTTGACTAAAACCTTTTTATATTACGTTCAAACTTTTTAAGCTTGCTCGAAGAGCGCAACAAAAAATTCCCGCTGACTGGAACAACTACTCCGCAAACGATCTGCGCATCGTCCAAGCGTCGGACGAACTTTTTCATTCCATCGCCATACACCCACCCACTACCTGGCCTTCGCCGCTACTCATTGCCATCGCCTCCCCCTCCACCCTCGAATTGTATTATAACTTTTACCTAGTATGAGAGTGCTGAGCGGAAGCGTCCTCTCGGCGCGGGCGAGATGCGGAACTACTAATCTATTTTCCTCAACCCCCACTGCGATACACGGACGAACCGCTGCATATAGGCGGTTATCTACATCGCCTCTGACTACTCAGAAACCTTCGGCGCAGAGACAGACCCTTCTCGTTCAATCCCTCCCTCCTTCCCCCTTTATCCTTCTCCGGAGCGATCTCCAGCCGCATAATATTCTTTTCCGAACCGCTTCACTTTATACTAGACACTTCCACTCCCGTTCACAATTATACCAGCAAGCGCAAAAAGAAGAGGGTGCAAAAAGCAAAACAACTGAAGCTGAATCTGCTGGAGAAAAAGGCGCATCATCCGAGGCTTCATCTGCGGGGGGGAAACCAACCGGAGAAGGCAAGGAGAGTGAGGGCAATAAGGCCAGTGAAGGGGAATCGTCTGAAACTCAGAAGGAAGGAGAGAAAGAGCAGGAAAAGTCCAAGGAAGAGCCTCCGCCACCGCCGCCTCATGGCGACAAGACCCCCTGGCAAGTCTTTACGGAGACGCTGAAATCCGAATTCAAAGCGTCAAAGGAATGGAATGAGTCTACCAAAGCTCTTGCATCTGGCGTCAACGATTTTACCCAGAATCCAACTGTGCAGAAAGCAAAGTCTGCGTACAGTCAGGCTACCGATGCGGCGACCTCGAAGACTGCCGAAGCATTGAAAACAACGGGGAAGGCAATTGGGCATGGTGCCGCTTGGACATGGGATACTCCTGTGGTAAAGGGCGTCCGTAAAACTGTCAATGCAGCTGGTCGGGGAATTGAGAAGGTGACGCGACCCGTGCGGGAAACAGAGGCGTATAAGAGCGTGAAAGAAACTATAGATGACGGGAGCTCGTCGAGATACGGGGGTTGGGTGGAGAAAGAAGAACGGAGAAAGAAACGAGAATTGAGAGAATTGAATGAATTGCAAAGGGCTGGTGGGAAACATCATACTGGACCACTTGAGGAGGACCCAGAGTGCGATTTCCCTACTTACCCCGCTATAAGGTTGAACTGAACTAACCTGGATTATCCTTATAGTGCTGGCACAAACATCACCCTTCACAAAGATGCTAAATGGAAAGAATCTTGGCGTGACTTTCGCGACTCCTCTCGCCTCATGCAATCAATCTTTTCCCTGAAGTCCACCTACCAAGAATCCGAAAACCCCCTTATCTCTACTGCCCGGAGCATTTCAGATCGTTTCACCGGCTTTTTCGCCGAGAACGAGACTGCTATAGTCATCAAAAAATTCAGAGAAATGGATCCGAATTTCCAACTTGAACCATTTTTAACAGAGATGCGTGAGTATATTCTGCCGGAAGTTCTAGACGCATATGTCAAAGGCGATGTTGAAACCCTGAAGCTTTGGTTATCCGCTGCGCAGTATCAGGTTTACGCAGCATTGATGCAGCAGTATACCACCGCAGGGCTGAAATCAGATGGCCGCATTCTCGACATCCGGCATGTCGATATTCTATCTGCGCGCATGCTAGAGCCAGGCGAGGTTCCAGTATTCATTATAACATGTCGGACGCAAGAAGTGCACGTTTATAGGAATGCTAAAAGCAACGAACTGGCCGCCGGCATGGATGACAAAGTGCAACAAGTCACATACGCAATTGGCGTTACAAGGATCCCAGAGGACGTTAACAACCCGGAAACAAGAGGATGGCGGTTGATCGAGTTACAAAAGAGTGCGAGGGATTACATCTAATGAGTCAAAGCAGCTCAATGATGAAGGGGTGGTTTTTTCTGTAACATTATTTTCCAGCACTACTCCGATCTCGCTCTCCTACACTTTGACCTTACCAGCATCAGCCTATCTTGCCACTAATCGAGCGCTTATCTCGGCATCTCCACGGCGCTTGGAAAGTCCCCCGCAGCCCTGTTAACTTACATACCTGTCTTACTACTACCCCACATTGGACACACATTGTTTCATTGATTTCGTTCCAAAGAGTTGGTCGTCACGCTTCCGATTTGCTGGAGCATAGAACGCTAATGCGGCGTTTTATGGTCGGAAAACTTCCCCCCTCATGTATATTATATATTTCTTGGTGTTAAGTGTTGTGTATATGCGGTAGGTGCCGCTGGGAACGAGTGCTGGAGAAGGTGGACGAAATGGAATGAACTGGAATTCAGAGGCGCTCTTACCAATAAGAAGCTCTTGAATTAATTTCGAAGTTAGTAAACTAAGGCATGAAGTTTACCACCTCAGATGGGAACGCAATGCTAGATGAATGGAAATCTAAAATTATCCTCATTCGCTAATGAATGTGGGACGGATAGTTTACCCCTGAAAATGATTTTACCTTAAGTACTTCTTAGCTTTCACGGCCTGTGTTTAAAGGCTCTGGAGATTATTTAGGACTAATGTCTACATCTCTATTTAGGCCGATTGGAAACTTCTTGAGGAATCCCCAATTACGTTTGCTTGGGCATAAAACTATCAGGTAGGTGGAATTATTTTCCGAGGCCTGCAAACGTTTAGCGATTTACCCAGGCATGACCGTTGGCCAGATATCATTAGATCACCCCTCAGCTCCCCTTTCCGTTCATTAACTAGTCTTTTCAAACAGTACCAAAAAAATATGTCCACAGGCTAACAACAGATTTAAATACACCAAGGATGAAAATGATTTTTTCCAAGTTAAAGGAAGAAGAGAAGCTGCCGCGGGAAGAACTATGGGATCGCTACAAGTGCCCGCATGAAACGGCCAGAAACTTTCTCTTCTAGTGCACGAACTAGGAGGCATACCTAAAATGACAAACCTAACAAACAGAGTAAGAGACAACCTCTCCTTCTACCTAGAACAAAGGCATTGTCGAACCCCTAAAAATGGGCACCAGACATGAATGCAGCCACAGCAACAGTCGAGCAGGCGATAGCCACGCGGTTATTTCAGTTTAAACCGTGATCAGAAGAAATATAGTTATGTTCAGTCTCTCTAGAAATGCTCTAACTGCTATACTTCACCGTCCTAAAATAGTCCATCTTGTCGCTTCTCGCCTTTTCTTTGCACATCTGACTCCTCCAGTCACCTTTCTACGCGGATATCACCATCGCACCAGACTTCTCAACCTTCTGTCATGGCCTTCACGATGATACCGCAATTAACGGAGGGCTAATGGGTTATTGTCCCCGCCCTCATCCCAACTGGATCGCCATCAACAAAATCGAGGATGGAAAATCTGTGATCAAAATATCAGATAATGCTGTGACTAAATGTAGAGTCAAAGTTACCAAAGACAAGACAAATAAATTCAAGACGGTCCTCTGGAACTTATAGTATGGCTTCAATAATACCACCACCTCTTCGTGCCGATATTTTTTGCCAAAGACATATCGGTCTTCCTTAACGGTACATCATTTGGTGATGGCTCTGCACCATAAGCTAGGAGTAGTTCCATAACTTTAAGTTGACCCTTCCGCGCCGCTTCTAAAACCAGCGTGAAGCCACCAGGATTCTTGACTTCTAAATTAGCCTCATGACGAATGAGAAGCCTCGCTATCTCGACAAGGCCAAATTCAGCTGCATAATATAACGCATGCTCAAAAAAATTACCAGAAATATTAGGATTGGCACCATGTTTCAACGGAAGTTCAACAACGTGGATGTGGGAAATAGGCTCAGAGTTAGCTACCGCAACCCCAGGATAAGGCGGTGATGTTATTGTCAGTTTTCTCATTTATGTCAATCTTATCGCTATACTCCTGACTCGACGTAAATGATAACATAGAAAGATGAACTAGGAGTTTATCTCGAGAATATATTGTATAACTTCAAATGACCGTTGTGTATGGCGGTCATGAGCGGTGTCATACCCGTCCTGCAGGTTTTGAATAAATCGCTTAGACCACACATCCAGCAATTGATATCTGCACCATTCTGGAGAATACTTCGTGGCCTCAGTGAACCCATTCATAGCAGCTAGTATCAACGGCTGTGGATTACGTGCTAATATTGTATCTAAACGAGCACCGTGCTGCATCAAGTATTTGACAATGTCCAGTCTGTTAGAGATCACAGCTGCCTGCAAGGGAAAGCCAACTGGCGTCTCGATATTAACATCGGTGTGCCGACTGAAGAGTAGTTGAACGGCATAGAGGGGATCATTGGCACAAGCTTTGATGAGAGCAGTCTGGCCATCCTTCATCTGATAGTGTATGGCATTCGCACCATATACAAGGAGGTTGGAAGGTTCGAAATGTAGGCCAACGTTCACCAGTTGTTGTGTAGGAACCACATATGTGGAACCCCCCCCCCGAACAATCGTCAACGAACTTCGGATCATTCGGATCGAGGCCCGATCGAAGAAGTATTTCAGAATCGCTGTAACTTCCCTCGGGGCCGCGACACGAAATAATAAGTATACTGAGGGATGACTGTATTCTAAGTATTTCATGAATCGGGTATCACACTGAATCGAGGTTAGCAGTTTCCTGGGATCTCGCCAGTTGTTTGCTGAAAGGGTAGGTAGACTGCCTTGAAGGCTGACATGCAACAAGTCTGGCTGCCTGAAGTTCTCCTGAGGATCTCGCTTGAAATTGCTGCAAATTGGGCTCAGTCTCTCAAGATGTTCAGTACTTATGGTGGAACCAACATAATCGTCAGCGGAAAATCCGGCTGTGGACATGTAGTGCGCTAATTGCTGGTAGATATTACTTGCCCCTTGGGTAAGTCTTGAGTGAGATTCATATGTGGTTAAGGGAGACGTTGGTATGGTGTTGGCATCGTCTTTTACATCCGAGCTGTCGCTTTCATAGCCCACCCGCCCCTCTTTCGAGCTCTCTGTGAGATGTATACAGAATTAGCCGGAGAAGAATTTTCCACTAGGCTTGCCTTGAAATGAATAGTAGCTTATCTTCTCACATAGCAGTGATGAAGGGAGTCGCTCCTGCGGGTTGAAGCGGACCATGAAACCAATCCAGATTAACATTTCGCTCGATGCAGCAATGCCTCCATATTGGCATAATGTTTTGAAATATTCCGAACTAGATACTAGCTACATCCCTTAGTGTACTTCTTCCTAGAATATCGTTGTAATCCGGTCAGCGGGTAGGATCTGATAGAGTCTGCGAAGTGAGTTATTATAATATCAAACTGCCTGTGTTAAGTCTTCATAATGTTTCTCTCCTCTCTCTGTTTGATTTGTTTTATAGATGTATATTAATTTTTACTAGACCCTTGTTATGCAGTATCATGCGCAAATGGGCAATTGAGTTCAGACTATCGCACAGCAGGGGAAAGCGGCGATTCGCAACGTGGGACTCCTAGTTTGGCTATTAGCGATGGTCTAGATGCATTGAATTTCAAAACAGAGTTGATTTGAAGCGCCCGGGCCACAGTTGGAGATATTTTTTGGTGGTAAAGCCGTTTTAGCATCTTCGATGCTGTTAATAAGAGTGTATATATGCCTAAAGGATGGTAAATTTAGTTTATACCTTGTCATGGGGGAACCGAATGGGTTCTCCAGGGCACTCTTAACCTAGATATGGAGGTTATCTACAATTTTCTTAAGTATCTAACGCCCTTCATAGTGGCGAAACAACAAGAATAAAAAGGGCAGCCTGTAGCAGGGTATTTGTGGCGATGTCGGTTGAAGTGCCCGAAGCGAAGCGCTGTGGAAATCCAATGGAATCTTCTACTGAACCAAGAGAGCACCTCGAACGTTGTCACAATCACCTTCACGTGTCTTGGTTCTTACCACCCCCCACCTTTTTGTATACGTTTGCCTTCACCCTCCTTCTAATATAGAGACCTTCAATCCTTCCGACCAATACTCCTGACCGCGCTTTAGCTCTCTGCAACTGCCATAATGGTACCCCGCCTTGTCCCGCTTCTGGAGCTGTTCTCTCACTGACATTCGTACGAAAGGCAACCGAAACCTCCAAAAAGCGCCTTGCGCTCGCCATAATCGACTTCCTCTCCACCTCTGTCACCGATGGCACCGTGTCGTCCGAAGACGCGGAATCGATCGAGATCGCTTCCAACTGCATTGCCGAAGCCTTCAAAGTCGACCCCACGGACAAGGTAGCCACAGCCGATGCACTGGGCGGCCAAAACTTGCTAGCCATCTACTCGGTATATGAGAAGCTAAAGGGCAAGAGTACGGCCAGCACGAAGGGCCAGTCGAGCGCGCAGGAAGCTCGCCCCGCAACCCCAGCTACGGGAGCACCCTCAACGCCTGTTGCGGGAGGGAAAGGCGAGGCGGAGAGGCTCAAGGCACAGGGTAATGCGGCGATGCAGAAGAAGGACTATGCTGGCGCTATTGACTTCTATACTAAGGCGTTGGAGATCGTGCCGCTTAACCCGATCTATCTGTCAAACCGTGCGGCGGCTTACTCAGGCGCGCTGAAGCACGAGGAGGCGCAACAGGATGCTGAGATGGCTGTGGCGGCGGATCCGAAGTACAGCAAGGCTTGGTCTCGACTCGGTCTCGCCAGATTTGCCCTAGGAGATGCGAAGGGCAGTATGGAGGCATATAAGCAGGGTATGGAGGCTGAGGGTGGTGGAAGCGATGTCATGCGACGCGGCTATGAGACCGCTAAGAAGAGATACGAGGAAGAAGGGGGAGATGTCGGGGCCCCTGATGCAGGTACCCGAAGCCCGCCCAGCGGAGGAGCTGGCGGGATGCCGGATCTATCGAGCCTGGCAAGCATGCTGGGCGGTGGGGGTGGAGGTGGGATGCCAGATCTCAGCCAGATGATGAACAATCCGATGGTTAGGCAGATGGCACAACAGGTTATGCAAAACCCCGACATGTTGAACAGCATGATGAACGACCCCAGAGTCGCTCAGATGGCTGAGAGATTCGGTGGGGGGAGAGGGGGCGGACAAGGAGGGGGCATGCCAGATCTCTCTAGCTTGATGAACGACCCAAACATTGCGGATATGTAAGATACCATCCTTTACCAGGTTGTGATTTGTACTGACTGGGAATGTTTTAGGGCGAGGAATTTCATGGGAGGAGGGAGAGGTACTCCCCCAAACTGAGAAGCTGTTGCTTTGATGCGTTTGGTTCATTGAGATCATAATAAGGGTTTGCATGGTGCTTCCGGATAGAAAATAATGATACCAAAACCTAGCCTCCACTTATGTCATGGAAGCTTTACTGAAAATCTTGACAACTTAGTTCGAGCATTCATATTATTCGACGACCATGCCAAAGGCCATCTTAGTATTTTTATGGTACGGCTGCTCGAAGGTCCAATTGCAGGCTGTAATCCCTTGCTATCGCAAAGCTCCATTTGGAATGTAGAACATTCCTCTTCGCCGTAAGATGCCCCGTAACACCTACTATGCCCATGCAGGAGTATCTAGTATCCTTGGATCTATCCAAACCCAGTCTCATTTTCAAATGCACCAATATCTCCGCGTAGTCCTAATACTTCACTCACCCCAGATTCAGCCCCCACAGACCATCTCCAAGATAGTGCCCTCCTTCCATCGCCTGTCCCTTCTTCACCTTCTTCATCTCACTCGTGCCCATCTTCAGTACGCCCACGAAACATGCGTGCTCCTTTCCCTCCGCTTCCACAACAACGACCGTCCCAGGCTCCAAATCCTCCTTCCCGTATCTCTCGTCCTCCCCTTCTGCTTCAGGGTCCGGCAATCTCCCACCCGGCGACGTTAATCCTGGTACCATGAGCGTAGCGCCGGAGAGCACGAAGCGGATCGCGCCACGGTCGATGCGAATGCGTGAAAAGCAATCGGGAAATTTATGAACGACGGAGAGATGCGGTAGAAGATTATCGTCCATATGCTGGAAGAAAAGAGGCGTGCTGCCTAGGGTGTACAGCGACACTCTGTCAGGCCTGTGCAATATGGTCTAGGTTAGCCCTCGTACGTTCAAGCCTAATCGAACTGCTCAGGGCAGCGGAGTATGCAGATTTAATGTAGGAAGTATGGAGAGGAGTATTTGGGCACTTTACAGCTTGACTAAGTCTAACTGCTCTTTCTTCGGTATGATCTCATCAATATGTGGCGCGAGGAGGGGGTACTCTTCCACGACTTTATTGCGGATGGCGCGTTGGGCCGACGACTTGACTTTGGATTTTGCTCCGGGAGTTATACTGTCAGTTTAGTTAGTCATAGATTAAATGGTCATGAGGAGCCATACTTACTCTTTCTTAAACATTTTGGCTAGTTGGTGGGATTAATTGATACTGCGTGTTTCGGTGCTTCTGAAAGCTGCCCCACAAATTTGCGGTTCTTGTCTGAACTGGTAGCCGCGGGGTAGTTTTCGCTGCTCGCTCGTACAATAGCTCCAATGAAAGGACCCGAGACTATTTCGACGCACCCGGTATTGGGGCAGAATAAATACGGATTTAGAAATGAAGTCGCGCTTGGTCTTGTGTGTGGGAGGCCTGTCGGGTTTTACAAAGTTAAAATTATCTTAGATACAACATCCAACGGCCCCCTGAATCACACGCTGCACATCACGACCAGTACGAGATAAAACGTATGCTTATTTAGCTAGCCAAATCAACCCAAAGACGCCGAGTTAAAACATGCTCATAACACTCATATACCAGCATCAATGTAACCCCGCTATCGAAGAGGAGTCCTCTGTCTACTGCTGAACGATTGCCCCATGTTCAAATCCGTCTCCTCCGGCATCCATATCGTCATCAATGTCATCCTCACTTTCTATTTCTTCATCTTCCTCCTCGAATCCCGTCTCTATCCTGGCTTGTCGTAATCGCTCCTTCATCTGCTCTCGTTGCTCTGCTTGCCATCGGCATAGCGCTGCTGCCGCATGAACTCTGAATCCGAATATTCGAGGTTCGTATCGCTTCTGGGTCTTCGGTGGAAGCATTGCAGGATAGACTTGGAAAAGGATGTTGTGAAAAGAGGTTCCAAAGTAAGCGCCATCTATCGATGCATGTCGAGAGGATTTGGGGTTATAAAGGTCTTCGCATCGTGCGCAGTATAGCTTTACCGGAGAAGTATTTGCGACGTCGGATTGCCCCATAGGTAATAGAGGTTGCGCTTCGCACATGACGCGAGGACATTTCCCGAAATCTCCTTTCTTAAATTTCTCTAGCTAGTGTAGGTGAGCAATAGTCCGTTTATGCCTTATCCTGACAGTACTACATACCATTTTCGCTAGACCTCTCGTTGTGACTATATATCTCGCATGTACTAGGCCGTATAGGTGTCTCGCGGACTTCTCTATCTGTTCCCTCATCTCATCATCGCAATCGAGGTCGAAGACATCAGTGACAAGATCAAGAGCGTATTGATAGTATTGCACCTCAGTATTCAGGCCGGTGAGATTGAAGCGGTCTGTTAAGTATTCTTCATCGATTTCGCAGAAGTACTCGTTTCCTCGCGAAGATATAAACTGTCCGAAACCCATATTAGCAAAATTTATCTTCCACAAATGAACAAGAAACCAGTGATAAGGTAAAGTCATTTGGCGTCCATATATACAGTCGGTCCAAAGAGGAGGGGCGATGCGGGTTGTTCCTGTAGGTCTATAGTGGGTGGTTACAAAAAAACAGGCATAGGATAGGCCAAGCCTCGGGGTTCCACTAGGAGTCTCCGGTTCACGAAGAGGGTATAGAACCAATGGAAATATGAGCCAGTTAAGACCCCACCGAAGATACCCAGGACCCAATTGTGTGTAGACATCGGATCTCGGCTTCAGGGCCTGCTAGAAAGCACGCATGGCTATAGTTTGGACGTAAATTAGCTACGCACTCCCTTTAAGGCATACAGAAGAGCAAACCAATTACGTACCAAGTAAGCAAAACGTAAACCCCATCTTCATTTTTGCTCAGTACCATTATGACTTATGTTGTAGGTTTTGTGGTCACCAAGGCCGCCGCTACTGCGCATTCCGAGCCGAAGCAACTGTGTATGGTACAAACTGACTGGATTTTTTTCGTATTGTGGTCGCCGCTTCCAGATCCAAGAACAGTGTCCAAGGTTTAAGTTGAACACCCAATAGGATGAATTTTGAAAAGCTGCAAAGGAAGGTACAAGACAGCACACAGAGTAAGACCTACCCAGTCTCGCCAGTAACTCGTATAGTCGCTGTCGGTCTCGCTGTTGAAATCATCCATGGTTTAGGATCTAGTAGAAAGTGGGCGCCACTATGGGCCCTCAGGTATTAGAGAATATTATAATGTAACAAAGAGGCGCAATGTCATGGTGAGGGTGCAGTGTTTATCCAGGTCGCGAAACTCGACGTAGAGAAAGTGGCATGTCCTTGGCAGGGCTGATCCTCTGATCTGCTGACTAACCCAGATAAGACAAGACAGACTTCTCGCTTTGCCCTTCTCCCCATATCCCTTCTCTGCTCGCTCTCTATCATGCACAAACCCTCTGACAAAATTAAAACCAGGCCTCAACTAATAAGACTACCGTGGAGCCCAAGCGTTTGTCAAGAAAAAAGCCAGCTTTACTAATTGGCTCGCCTCGTGCCCCGCACCTAAAATACACAAGTCTCGCTCTCTGGTCGTCTGAGCCTCTTCAACGGTTGCAGCATATCTATCGCACCTATACCTAATGGGCCATTTTTAGCTAGGTTCAGTAATGAGCGCGAACCGTTTTATCTATTTGCAATAGCATGCATATTTTACAATCCATGTCTGAGAGTTAACATCCCATATTGTCTGATCAACCAGTCATGGTTGCTACTACAAACTAACTCTTTCTTTATGCCATTGAGCTGCCTTGATACCCTAAAATGGCATAAGTTTTCGATTTTACTCCTAGCTTTTTCTTGTCTTTTGCAGAGTTTATATGGACCATAAGATGGTTTCATATAACGCGTCTTCTGTCACGTTGCTTGTTATATTTTCATCTTTGGTGAAACGATGCGATTTTTCCCAATGATATCTAATATAAAGAGCCTGTGCGAGCCTGGGATCTCGCGTGTGATATAGGGTACTGCTCTGTACATGCGTGGAAATTTGAGAAATTCTTAGTCAGGTCACTATAATTTTATGTCAATGTAGAGGGTTTGCTCAGCGACAGAAGGTAAATAACTGACTGATATAGCAAGAAGCCTTATACAAGACTTCAGTCATGACAATCTACCTTTCTCCACCTAAAAAGCGCATTCGGCGGCACGCTATTCCCACACTAAAGATTCCCTAACATTTATGAATGGAGTTTTGGATAAATAACAAGGAGTTAGAAAATTCACCTCATCATTCACTTCAATTATGATCTTCTTTATACTCGTGCATCTTCCAGTTTTATACTCCAACGACTTTAACTTCCATTTTTATACTCTGATGGCTTTGACTTCTATTTTTATACTCTAACGACTTTAACTTCCATTTTTATACCCTAACGACTTTAACTTCCACTTTTATGCTCTAACGACTTTAACTTCCCACTCCTGATTTTTGTCTTCGTTATCTCACTACAAGACGCCACTCTTTAGGCCCGACTATCGGTATAGCTCGACATCTACCTAGCGAAACCATTATATTTCGATAAACTCTTTGTTCCCACCTTCAATATGTCACAACGACTTAATCAGTACCACCAAAATCGCCACGATCGCCAATACTGCCCATCGAGGCTAGAGATGTTGCCGTTAGAAATACGACAGGAAATATATCATTACTTGGGGTTTCCAATTTTGGGGCATTGGTGGGCTCCTTGCAATGTTCATGAATCTTGTTCAGAGTCCGAGGATTGGGAAGCCACTGCGCACGTAACAAATCACCTCTACAGTGAAAGCAAAGCTCTGCGTAAATTTGTACTCGAGTTTACGGAGTCTCGTGACACGGTTTTCCAGTGGAAGGTTGCGAGGCTGACCAAATCACACATGGTAGTTGCGTCTTTCGAACTATTCCAAGACGTTTCTGCTAAACGTTAACAGAAACACCTACTCTCTTTGTCCTACGCATATGGCTGCCGCGCGATAATGTACGTCAATAAATTTATATACGCGGACATACACACTATGATATACCACAATACGCCTGTCATCTTCAATTTCCAGCTCAGTAACAAGGCAATACACCGAAGGAATTGGCCACATGAAGACGAACAGTAAGTTCCTAGCTGTCGGATACCGTCAGATCAGAAATTATCTAATAAACTCCTGTTCAAGCGGATTTGTAGTTATGAGTCCTAGTCCTTGGGAGTTCCAATTTATGACGGACATCATCCTCACTGGCAACATAGGCCAAGGATATGAGGCCGAAATGCCCCATGGTGAGACTGTTGTCCGCAAGTGGCATAGAGGGCGAATTGTGAAACTCGCCCTTTCGATTAGATATATTGCACGGCACTGCCTCTATCTACGGCGTCTGACCTTTAAGCCATTGCAGATTGCTTTAAAGAATGCCAAACTCAGTGCACTTGACGCTATCCCCTTTGCACTGCGGGAGCTTGTTCGTGGGTGTCAGCGCCTGCAGATCGTGAACATCCGACATAATGAGCGAGAAAGATTTGGTTCAGGGGACGCAAGGGCAAGCAAAGCGGCATTTAAGCCACAAAGTATCCCAGAATATCTCAGGGAGGACGCGATCGCTGAGTGGGCCAGAGAAGCGCTGCTGGATATCCGGAAACTAGACGGTACTTTTACGTGGAGAGGTTATGCCACCACTATTAAACCTTTTTCTAAAGCTAAGAGACGAGCCTAGTTAAGAACCGCTTTTGAAAAGCTATTGGAAATGTTTCGAATAAATTAGCGAAGTATAGGCATATTTAAGTAGTTTATCAAGTTTTATCGTTCTTCCTATGCGTACGTAGCTATGCCTTTTACCCATAATTGGATTTCGTACCCAGATAATAGCACGCTCGGCAGCGACAAGCATACTAGGTTACATTTCTTCCGTACTTCATCAACGAGAGATTCTCTAACAATCCGCCGTAGAACCTTGTTCCCGTTAGGGATATGATATAAAATTATGAGGAAAGGGCGATGG
>KV751113.1:32777-44583 GCA_001692915.1 Glonium stellatum
TTTTTTCCCAACCCTCAATTTTGTACCAGGATAACTTGAATTCCAGCGAAGCCGCCATCATCAATAACCTTCCGAATGACACCATCGTTCTTGAAGCAATACGAGCTAGCCAAGAAAAACTATTCCGCTTTGTAACTCGTAATTTAGCGCATCTAGTTTCCATGATCACTATCCACCCTACAGTCAGAACAGCCCAGTGTCTCTTCGAAATCTCCGGGTTTTGTCACGTTTTACTGTATGCGAGGTAAAATATAAGCCCAAACTAGCCGTCCACATTTAAAAATGAAATCGGCACTTGGCTTAATAGGATATTAGGCCTACAACTTGCTTTCATTTTCTGATGAATGATCTTTTGTGGCCAGCCTTTAAAGACAGCGGAATGAGTTGTCAACACCATACCGTCAGTATCTATTCTGACCGTGAGAGCACACTAATGTATCATTTGATTTCTTTCAGCAGCTTGAGCATATACGCACAATGCCATTTATGCTGTAGAAGAAGGCCTATATAGTAATATGTGAGAGAGTTATCGCATCACAAGTTGTGCCTAATGATAGTAAGAAGAAGCCATCACAAAAATGGCGAATGCAAGTATGGTGTTTTTATTTGGGTATCTATGAATAGGTGGCTATGAAGGTAGAAGTGGTGGTATGTAAAGCTTCTATGCAGAACCTTGTAGGCTTTCGCACATGTGATCACGTAACACAATGACCTAGCAAATGACACAGTCAGACAAGTAGAACTACCCGTTTTTAAAGGAAAGTCTATTTTAGCCAGGAATATTAGCATTGTGCACGGCTGGTGCATTTAATCATTTATGTGCTACAATGTTCGTTAGTATAGTAAATACTTCAGTGAGTGTCGTTGGGCAGGCAAGAACTTACGGATTCCTTCCTCTGGCATCGGCTCGATCCCTACAACTTCCGCTGCTGGCTTCTCTTTGTTTTCGGCCACATCCTTCATAAATGGGAAGGTAAGGACTTCCTTAATGCTATAGTGATCGGTCAAGAACATCACCATTCTATCAATACCCATGCCCCAGCCCCCTGTCGGTGGCAATCCGTATTCTAGACTTTGACAGAAGGTTTCATCAATAAGCTGGGCCTCGTCATCACCTTGAGCCTTTTGATTTGCTTGCTCTTCGAATCGCATACGCTGATCGAAAGGATCATTTAACTCCGTGTAGGCGTTCACGATTTCCTTTTTGCAGACGAAGGCTTCGAAGCGCTCGCAGAGACCCTTTATCGATCTGTCAGCTTTGGCGAGTGGGGACATCATTTCCGGATGACCAGTGATGAATGTGGGATTGATACATGTATCCCTGTGAATCAATGAGTCATTGTTTCCCGGTATTTACAGTCATTAGTTTGTCAGGAATTTCAAAAGAGAACTACTATGTTCGCTCTTTTCTAAAGGTAAGGAAAAGAATAGAAATACATACTCGATATATTCTCCAACAAGTCTGTCAATCATACGCGCGTTGGTGAGAGGCGGTGGGCATTCGATATTCATCTTCTTCAACACACGCTGGAGAAACTCGTTTGTTTCTGTGGTGTGAAGTTGATCGCTTGGGGGAAATTTCTCGCCCGTGGCTTCTTCTAGCGCGGGTATCATCTTGATCCTCTTCCAAGGTTTCTCCCAGTTGACTTCATATTCTTCACCATGTTGGGTATGGTATTTGGTGACATAGCCGCCAGTTACTGCCTTAACCATCCCGGACACAAGTTCCTCTGTAAGGTCCATAATATCGTAAACATCGGCGAAGGCCCAGTAGAATTCACACGTGGTGAATTCCGGATTATGGGTCAAGTCGATACCCTCATTTCGAAATTGACGTCCAATCTCGTATACCCGTTCTAGTCCTCCTACGACCAGCATTTTGAGGTAGAGCTCAGGAGCGACTCTCATGTAAAGGTCCCTGGTCAAATAGATTAGCACGAGGAGCACATTGGGCAGCCCGAAGGCTGGACGGTGGGGGAGGTAATATATGAAATATAAGAAATGTTTAAAATGCGGAAATAAATCATATCCTAGAAATTAGAGATCGAGAGGGAACTAATAAGACATACATGCCAAGGTCATTGTGAAATGTCTTAAAAGGCTTCGCGGTTGCTCCTCCAGCGATCTTATTCATCATTGGCGTTTGGACTTCAAGGAAGTCCCTCGAGTCGAAGAAATTGCGAATATATTTAACAATCTTAGTTCGCGCGATGAATGTGTTGCGCGTAGAATCTGCGTAGTAAATCGTGAGTACGGAGTTGGAATTAACGGAAAACCAACCTACCATTCATGATCAGGTCCAAGAACCGCTGTCGGTGACGTTGCTCTTGATCCTTGAATCCATAGTGAACTGTCGGTAACTAGAATTGAATTAGCAGACGCTGTGAGAGATGCCGAACATGCGTACCTGATGCAGGCAAGGTGTGAGAAGGAACACCTCCCGAGCAAAAATACCTGTGTTTGTTTAGTCCTAACCTCTAGATTTAGTGGAATTGTAGAAGCCTTACTCAGTTCTCCAGAGTCCCGAGACTTCGGTTGTGTCCGGCCGGGAAATCCAACAACACCAATCCAGTCTCCTCTTCGAAGATGCTCATGCTGCTCCGCAAATGGCGTACCAGTAGCTTCTTTCACCTCACACATTATTTGCATGGAAACCCCTTCGGCTTTAACATCATAGAAACGCAGGCTGTTTCCATAGGAGCGCTTGGTTATTATTCTTGCACCGACTCGTATTTCCACATCTTTCAATGTTTCGCCGGTCTTGAGGCTCTGATATTTTTCTACGAACTCTCCTAGTGAAGTGTTGGTTTGGAATTTGTGTGGATACCTTGTAAAATGTTATTTTCGAGAGCTTCGTGGATATATGACGTATGAACGCAGAATATAGCATACGGATTAGGTTCTTTGCTCTCCCGGAGCTTGTTGATTTGCCTGGACCTGATTTCAAAGTATTGCTTCATGTAAATTAGCTAGGATTTCATAGTACTAGTATTTTCCCAAAACGAACATTCGGATTAAGGTCCCCTTCAAGCTCTTCACCTGACTTCTCTTTCTTGGGCTTGGATGGCGCTGCCGCGGCTGCCTTACTAGCTTTTTCAGCTTTCTTAGCCTCTGCTTCTCGTTGCTTTGTGCGTCTCTTAACTATACAGGATCAGTATATTTATTGAGGCTGTTTTGATTGAACTAACGCTCGCTCTTAGAGATCCTCTCCCCAGTGACCTCGTCGAGGTGAAGGTTCTCGGCGCTTGTAGGGGCTGGATGAGAGGGAATATCGGCACTAGCACCTTGTTCGGAAGCCATATTGACGGGTTGGTGTAGAAATTGGGGGAAAAGACGAAGAAGCTCAAATAGTCATTGCCCGCTCAAATGTGTAGAGTCATCGAGAAATTTAGGCTGGAGGGGCAGGTGGGGCCTAGCGTTGCTCGCTTAAAATTTTACTGTAATAAATTGTTCGTGAGGGGTTAGTAATAATACTAGCAATGGTTAACATGTGAATATTGAACTAGCGAGGCGGATTTTTGAAACATAAGCAATATAGTGAGACGGTGTTTGAATTGTTTGATGGTATTGCGCTCATATGAAATCTCCAAGCCACGAATGCCCCCCTTAGCTAACCACAGTAGATCAACATCAAAGCTAACTCCAGGTTTGCCTTCCGCCCTATGCATCAAAAGAGAAATAAACAGCTCAAGTCACTTAAGGATTCTCCAAGCCAGTAGCAGACCCTCGATCCTTCCCATTATCCCTAATCCTAGTCCTTCCTCTCTCCATATTATTTGATTCCTTGTCCTGCCCAATTCCCAACCCTCTTAGGGCTCTTCTCATCCCTTCTAGCCTTGCTTTTTCGGTCACAACCATCTTCCTTGCCAGTTCTTTACATGCCTTTCTACCCATGCCAACCCTCGTTTCCTGCCAAGCTGCCAACTCACCCGCAACAACCTGCTGTGTATACCTCAGTTCCTTCCCTAGTCCCTCGAGCTCTGTTAAACTCTTGTCCATCTTTTCCGCCGCGTCTCGCTGAACCCGGTGCCTGGCATCGTCGAGGAGGCCGAGGGGCCAACGATCCGACCGGCGTAGGGAAAGCGTGTGCCGATCAATAGCTTTCTGAGTTGCCGACATCTGCGAAACAAGTGTTGTGGGACGGTTCAGCGCCGTCAGTATGGCTGTGATGGTCGTACTGATGGCATGCATGTTATAGTAGAAGCCTGATAAAGGCGAAGCCTCAGACTGAGAAAGCATTTTAGTGTAACGACCGACGGCAGTTAGATGCTCCGGTGGCAGGAAAGTGAGAGACTGCACAGCAGTTGAGGCGAGATGTGCTGCATCGGTAAGGTCGGATGAAGCAGCACGGATTTTATTGCAGCGCCTGAGAACAGATTTGGTGCTGTGGTGCATTGAGCGAACAGATTCACGAGCGTGCTGGACAAATAGCTCGACCTCGCGCACATCACGTATAGGTGAATATTCTTCCCTCACTCGCTCTACTCGAGTCTCGGCCTTACGTGCGGATCGTTCGGCGAGCATAGCTGGTTCCATATCAGGGACAAGGAAGAACTCCCAAACCATTTCGTGAGTGGAAAATGTTGAATGTGTGAGGAGGACTTTGAGGAAAGAATCAAGTCGGATCTGGATGTCACGGAGGATAGCACGTGAAGGCCTGGAAGGAATGAGGAAGGGAGATGGAAAGTTGTTGATGGGAGGGAGCCAAGATGCAGGGTGCTCTTGTGCTAGCCATTTCGCAAGATTTTCGAAGTCTAAAAGGGAGCGCCGGCAGGTTGTGACAGTAATTGTGGAGTTGCCACTGGGTGCACCGGACTTCAGAACAAGACGGATAGTGCCATCTTCGACGAAAAAGGAGCGCACAACGGTTGTGATTCGGCCATCCGGTGTGGGCTCGTTGGAGAGCAGAACAAGATCATCGATTCGATTACGAACTTCGTCGTCTTTTGCTAGCTCTACAGCAGTGAGACCACGCACATCTTTGGCAGACAGATCGACCCTAGCATCCCCAAAAAGTGCCCGAACTAAGTCAGTACGTCCGTATTTACTCGCAACCATCAATGGTGTAAATTGTTTATCGTTTGGCGCATTGACGTCGGAGTCGCACTGGTAGAGTAGTTTAAGTGCAATCTGGGGATCATTAATGATGTGTAGCAGCGTATTCCCCTTGTTATCGATGTGTTCATCTAAGTGCAAAGGTTGCCCGTCGCCTTGGGCGTTGGTAGCTGCCAGCAAAGCAGCTTCTACCATCCACCTGTATTCTTCATGGTCATAAGACCTGCATAAGGCGAATAGAGGAGTCTGTCCATTTTTGTCCTTCAGCAGCCAAGGGAGCAAATGGCCTATACGGGATATAAGTCGTGGCTGGTTGAATAAGTAGTGAGCAACACATCTACCCTTGGAATCTTGCAAGGAAAAGTAGTCCTTAATGACGTCTTCGTTTGGAGAATGCTCGAAGATAAAGTCTAGGAGTATATCGGTAGTTTTCGGGTGTGGGAATTGAACGGCAGCGCTAAGTAACGTCGTGCCTTCGTTGTTACAATCTTCGAGTATAAAACTCAGAGGATAGTACTCCGATAAGCTCAGTAGATACTGTAGTGCTTTGTCTTGCCTGCTCTCAATAGCAATCATAAGAACTGACTCTCCTTCGGACCCTTGAGTTCGAGAGAGCCTTTCAATTGATGTATCACCTTCAATACCACTGCTCCGCGAGTCTATCGTATTTGTCCGAGATCTGAACGAGTATGCCGAGGAGCTTGAAGTACTTCGGGTATCCATTGAGACCCTCTTCTTGACTTTCCTGCATTCCGCTGGTGGTGGAGTTGGGGCTCTTTGGAACGGAAAAATATGAGCCAAAGGACCAGGCTCAGCTCTACGACCGTTATGATACGAGCTACGCCTCCTCTCACGTCCATGATCTTCGCCATCCAGTGTCGTTCCACCCAAGGAAATGTCAGTGAAACTGTGGCTATGTGGAATATGTCTTGACCCATCTGAACCGCTTTCCTCCTGATCATCTTCATTCATAGTATCAAATGAAATGGCACGATCAGGCTCTAGGACGCTTTGCATTCCGGTAATATCGCCGTTCTTCGTAGCTTGCCACAGCTTTCGGTTCCTGCGGCTTGATTTCCGTAAGCCTCCGGAGTCTCTCGCCAGGTAGGAGAGCACAGCTTCAAATGTGCTCATAGCATAGCCGATCTCACCACTTTCAACATCGTCGATAAAAATAAAATGTCGCATGTAAGAAAGGCGAGCCTTTAGGTGCCGCACAGGAGATCGAATGACTACGACCAGAAGTAGAGAAACCAAAGTATCGGCGTTGATAGTCAACATCGGGTCCTGCTTTTCAGAGTTTGAGTCCAACATCCCATTAGCTTTTGCCTTGAGCTTTGGAATATCGGAAGCTACATCAGGCATCGTAATGTGTTTCTGGGTTGAAAGCAGAATCTCTACCATCTCCTGAGGACTTCCTGCTACGCCCATCTTTTTGAAGATGTCAACCCCTTTTGAAAGCCGAATTGCAAGTTCCCGTTTTCCTTTTTGGCCATTTCCGATGGTAATACCGACCTGGGATATATCTACGTCGGCCATCTGCCGGATCCGGGCCTCCAATTCAAGATCATCGAAACGTCTGATTGTGCAAAGTCGGGGAAACAAAACTGAGTGGTGAACCTGCTCTGTGATGTACCTTTCAATCATACGCTCAACTATCGGTCCGGTAAGATCGGTTGTTGCACCAAGGAGGGAAAGCTGCTGCTTATCAACCATTTGGAAAAGGTCTATCGCCGCCGTAACAGCAGTTTCCAGGGATTTTCTCATAAGATCCTCTTCATCATCAAGCTCTAGTGCGAGATGAATACCTCTCGTGCCGTTGGACAGATTACTATGTAGCGAAGTTGGTAAGCTCTCCGTAGAGGATATAGAACTTCTCCGGCGCGAACCAAGAGACCCGGATCTTGACGATCGTGATGGTATTGATGGGAGGGGCTTCTCAAACTCTTTACCGAATTCCTTGAATAATCTCTCAAGCCCCGGTTGCATTTGCCGCGCAATCATTGGAAAGTGGTTCAGTAGATCGCCGAAGGACTTGACCTCCTTCTTCCGTGGCAAGGAGGATGTCGATCCATTCGAAGTATTTGAACTACCTTGTTCTAGCGGATTCTCTACCTTTTTGGGTGAGGGACTGGCAGGCACAATAGGGATCGCTTCGTAGGTTCCAATCAAAGGTCGAGATACGTAATATATCAGCCATGGCTGCGCATCGAACGTATCTGGATAGAATATCGTATCATTCAGTAGTTGTGCCTGGTTTAGGGTTTTGAAACCTGTATCAGTTAGTCTAGTCTCTTAATGGACTCAAATACTGCGATCCCCGTACCTTTGTTGCTGTAGACAAATGCATCCTTGATTATCACCGTACGCCCGTTGGCCGTAGAATACTGTTTTGCCTTCCCCCGATTCTCCCTGAAATTACTCCCATCTTTAATGTGGCTGTTCGGGCCCACTCCACCCGGCACCCTGAGCACATGGCTCGCAAGAAAGTCCTCAGAGCCGCTTAGATCAGCGTATAAGGCGTGTGTCTCACGGTCGCGAGAGTTGAGGAGAACTTCGGCCGTGGGGACGAGTAGGACCTGAATAGCATAGCAACGGGGTTAGCGATAGCAGAGATGAAAATGATAGCAAGTCAAGACGTACGTGATGGTGAACTGGCGAGCACTGCGTAGGGAGTGTGCTACGGAAGAAGGCCCGCAAGAATGGATTGAGGGGGTGCATCCAATCGACATCGACAGTATGGGGGAAGGCTGCTAACGCGCAAGGCTCATGGGTCCTTGCGACTTTAAACCGGTCAAGCCGGTTAACTGCGCTGGCGATTTACCAGCTCCTATCGCAAACTGGTGCCTGCTGGGCGAATTTGGCCAGGGGGGGGTGGAGATAGTGACGCGAGGATAGATTTGGTAGCCGAGTGGTTTCGCATCAGAGGCTCTCTAGTGAGATGGATTTGATTCTTGAGTTGCTGGGGCAATAGTTGTGCTGGCTGAGAGTTCAAGGCAGAAGGCGACTTGGACGGCGATTGCGAAGCGCATACGGAGCTCGTGAAAGTTGCACGGGAAGTGGGTCATCATCCTTACTCGCTAGCGCCTTGGCCCGTGCTCTTGCATTCCCATGCCCCGGCACCCCTGGGCGTGGACTTGGCCCAGCACTACAGAGTACCGCATTCAGCGAAGGTATCATCGCAAGTCCTTCCGCCCAGGATGCATTCTCGCAAAGTCTAACAGTTTAGGTTCTATATCAGTATGCTTCACGTTATCATTAGTTTAATTGCCTACCGCATACTCTCCACTAACGACGTATTAGTAATAACCCGCGCACAGGTAGCGCTAGGATCTGCTATTGGAAGCCAAGTATTATTAGTCCATAACTGCTGGATATTAACAATAGTTTGGTTAACTCTACGGTCAGTTGGTCAGAGTTCAACTACTGGCTATCAGAACTTAATTAAGTTCATTGAAGCACTCGCTACTGTGTCTCAACTAACCATTTCGATGACACCGTTGCACAGGCTACGACGTCATGAAACGGGTTACTAGCGCAGTTTATGGTGCAATGACAAGGAGATACTAGGGGGAGCGCCACTTAGAGATTACTACTTACGGTTTGATTGAGTGATATATCAAGCCGTGATAGACGATTAATAAAGTCTACGAGAGTAGCACTTGCAGTGGTATGTTGCGTTGCCATTTTTTATTACTTCACCGTTTCCGCGTCTGTCACACAGAAATATCCAAGACGAATAGTAGCCCAAACAGAAGGGCTGGGGCACAAGAGCACCGCATCACATGTTAGAATAGAGCTGAGCGGGGTTGGACGCTGGAAGACAAACTACGAGTTAATACTCTCTTTATAGCTCTTGGCGAAGTGGAGAAGTGCAAGCACAGCTTATAAGAAGACAGTCTTTAGGCATCACATAGTTAGCGTCAGCCATTATGCAGCCAAAGCCAGGCTAAACAGAGTTTTACGGCAATAGCTGGGTAGTACTAAGAGCATGGAAGCTACGGAAAATTGATTTGCTATAACAAAAGCTTGCTACATGCTATACAACAAACAAGGGGTGTACGCAGAACACAAAGCGAGATAGTCAGAGCCGACTCACGCTGAAGCCCCTACTCCACGCAGGTTCGTATTGGGTCTGTTGTATCGGCAATTACTGAAAGTTACTGACTCTTTGCATTTCCCATGATTAGTCTATATAAGGATTATTGGCTGTGTAGTTAATCCCCTCTTTATACCTATTAGAATATTTAATCCAATCAATGAACCCACAACCATGTGTTGTCCAGATACTTACTGTGGCTGCGCCTTGGCTGCGCCTTGGTTGACGTCAACCAGGCGTGTGGAAAGATTATGTAGGCTAAATGTGACGGTAGGGATCAGGGTCTTAGGGCGAGGCTGAGAACCACCTCCCAAACATTACGTACTATTAAGATTAGTAGCGAAAAGGGTCAAATTACAGTATATAGGCGTAGCTATTTTGGTCTATTCCCAGGTTCGAGGCTCCTTTACCTTGCATTAGTAGGATTAAATCGACTCATACATATGGTTTAGCTTCCAAGCCAGAGAGTGCCCACCCTGTAGATACGAAATAGCCCACTAGATGGATAGTATCCTGTCTTATATCTCTATTTTATGCTTACCTTCGGCATTTGGTCACCAGGCTCCATAAAAGAGCTGAAATAAATTGTAGCCAAGAGATGCTGAAGCCAAGTCGCAGCTTCAACCTCTTTCCATTTTTTTAATAATCCATCCATCCGTGATACAAAATTATGAGGAAACGGCGATGGTGTAAGATTACGTATATAGATTAGTCAGTGGCAGGTATATATACCTGCCGCAGAGCCTCAATAATAGATCATCCTTTTCCCAACAATCAAATTTGTACCAGTCCGATCACACGCTATCGCCATTTCACTTCTTCTCTTATTTCTCTAAAGCCGTCTGAAGTAGAGATCCAACGTCACCCATGACGGACCTATATCTCGTGCTTAAAAATCTCATAGAGACTCTTCGTTTTGCCAAACATTCATCTCGTTTAGGCCCTAGCGATATTAATTCAACGAGTCGAGGCTTCACTTAACTACGCTTGAACGGAAAGGCCGGAGTTACTAGTTACAATCAAGTTAATATAAGACATCAGCGTCAGTAATTCTTTCAGCTGTGTGCATAGATACTAACAAGTCTTTAACCGCTCCTACCCTTTTGTTTTACTAAATAGCCCAGGACTCAAACTGATTGCGGGGCTCTTTTGCCCAATGGCATTTGCTATTTCTTCCATTAGTTCTAGAACAAACTTGCATCGTTTTTTTCTTTTTTTGTGAACATCCTCCCTACTCATCCACCCGCTTATTGATATTTGAGCTTAAAGACTGTTTAGGTAAATGTGTTTTGCCGCTATGCACCTCCCTCATTAACCCCGATTTCGTTGCAGCCTTTGCCGCTGTGCAATAATTTAAAATAGTCTATTTGATATGCAACGCGCTGAACTCGATGGACGATAGTGGTGGTAATTTGTCTGTTCTATCATGCTAACGAAAATGTGACTATAAACTCCATTCGACGGATTAGAAGGTCCTGTAGAAAGAGAAATAGAGAGGGAGCAGTCTTTAGCGTATATTACGGTAACATCAAGAATGCTAAGGATGATGCGACGAAAGTAAGATAGCGAAGCCACTTTATATGAATCATGGCTCGTTATGCGATCAGTGAAGAGTTAATTATGTATCCCGCTATGGGAAAGCATCTAGGAGATGCGCAAGTCCGGTTAGCAAAGATGGATAAGGAATAGCATTCGGGCGTATTCCAAGTCTTTTTCCTTTTCGAAATACTAACATAAGCAGTTATAAAAGTAGAAGTGCTCGACAATTAGACCATATTCTGAATAGGTCGAAAGCGATGAGCTCCACCGCAAGTCACCCAAGCGCCCGAACTACCAGCGTTTCAAAAGTATAGCTGCAATGATGGCCGCTCCAATGGATCGATTCAAGATCTGATGAGAGACTTTCTCACTGAAAACGACCAGAAAAGAGCCAACAAGGGAATCGAACAAAAGCACTCATTGAATGTAGATGATGGCGCTGATATAAGTCTCAGGGCTACCTAACTTACCCTTCTCCTATCCAACGGGTCACGAGCCTCCCGTAGAATACACACGCCTTTAGGATAGCGATCCAGTCACCAAAATCTAGCTTTTCGATGAAACTCAAGCTTAGATCGTAATGAAGCATAACAACTTTGCGAATTACTAGCTGATGGTCAGTTATCTAATGTGAGTTTCTAATCTGCCACTAAAGTTCGACTATGAGGATTCGGAGAAAGAATAGATAGTTTCCGGTTGAAACGTTCTGGGAGCACTTCAGCTGCCCCGGGTACCTCGAAATTAATGGAGGCGGGAAGGGTTAAAAGCAAATTTTTGTCCATATGAATGACCCAGAGTATGCAAAACGGAGTTTAAGATCTCTCAGGGTAGGGGGCGGAATGAATTTACAACTGTCTAGAAAAATGGTTAAATTTCTATTCGCCCCCAAGCATGCTAACAAGACAAGGCTATAGGTTTAGGAGACTGTTGGTTCTTTGCTAGAAAAATATGAGAAAACTGTTGACTTAATAGAAGACCACCCTTTTAGTGCCAGCTAAGGTAATGACTATTTTCGTTATAGCCTGATGATATAAAGACCAGCGTGGGTTTTAATAAGTGAATATTCAGCTAATAAAATATTGGCATTTATTAATATTTATAGCGCTAATATTA
>KV751117.1:0-14229 GCA_001692915.1 Glonium stellatum
CACGCCACGCCAATCCAACAAGATCACTGGTCTTTTCAGCTAGCAGCTTAAGCCTCACAGCTATGTATCTAAGATTGACAGGAAATTTCGAAAAACCCGACAAATCGTACTTACGATCGAAATGCTAAACAATGGGTTAGCATAAGACGATGTTTTGATAGTAGGCGTTTATTCAGATAGGGATGACTTGGAAGACAAATCTAGGAAAACGAAAGATAGTTAGGATAGGATGAAATCTTAGAAAAATTTGCCCTTTCTCCCATCGTTTCTGCTACCTAATTAAGCACCAGATACTTATATTGAGAACCTGATTGACGTTACCCTAGAACCGCAAGGCGTAGAGACTATCGGAATCCAATGGGAAGAAGAATTGAAATATGTTCTGTGAAATTTGAAAAACTTCTAATTTCTCTAAGCAAATGCTTCTTTATTCGAGGTTGGCGTTCGTAATACAAAGTTTATCTCAGTCTCTAGGTACGTGGTCTCTCGGATTTGCCGCTATAGTTGCCAGCTTTCACCAATCTCTAAGTTCCAAAGAAATATGTGGGGGCTTTTCGAGATATTCGTTGGCGTGCTGAATACCATTACTGGAAGTTTTGTCAGATGATTGCCTTTCAGCCTCGGACGAATTGACATTTCAGCTGTTTCCGCTCCTATATAATGGGGAAAATAGAATCCGCCTCCTTCTGACAATACTGGATGGGCTGCAACGGCGGGAGTCTGGTGGGCAGAGTTTAACTTTAGGCCCGACTCGTTTTGCGGGGTTCTAGTAACGGTGGAAGCTTTCTGCTTTGACCGTCTCTCCAAATCTGTTGGCGGGGGTGACTGTATGGACATTCACAGGAGCTTCCTGCAGTCTCGTGCTTGTTCTTGTATATAGGTTCGTCGTATGCGACGACTTCACCTTATGGAGTCCTCACCATCATGCCTGCACCCCGAGTGATAAAATCAATACTCAGATTTGGCGAAGGTCGTGTCCTTAAATTCTCGTCACCGATAAGTTGAAGCTTTTGTGGTCCTTCAGTGTCACCTTTGCTTACTTGAACTAGGTCCATTGCAGTGGTAATCTCTTCGGAATTGTCGCCGTCTGAGTAGTCGCTCTTAGATAATGATGAAGATTCTGGGGATATGTCTGAGTTAGATTTTAGAGTAAATCCTATAGAGCTGTTGTTATTTACGTCGTCTCCTTTCATAACACACAAGGCCCACCACTCTTTTGTATCCGGGGATGGAGGTCGCGGAATGGTTTCGTGATTAGTTCCCTATCCAGGTTAGACTATGCGCAGATGGAATTGGGTGAAATGAGCACTTCTTCTTTTGAATTATAAGGTATACTTGAGAAGAATTTTCACGCAATAAGATACGCTGTTAGCCCGGTTGGAGAGTTGAATTCATCATCAGGATTGGGCCTGAATTTCCTGGTCAATTACCCGTGTTTTTAAGAACACTTTCTTACCTTAGAATATGAGCTTGTTACTAGGTTACCTGCCTGTTGGCTGGATTTGATGGTCAACGATTCAAGGATACTTAGGATCAAATGTCGCATAAAGTCGTAGAAACATTTTTCCGCATTGCATATATGTCAAGTAGTAAGTTCTTCATAACTCTCTCGCTATTTTGCATTTCCCTCGCTGGAAATCTTAACAGCAAATAATAAGCAGTGCAGCAACTGATTTAGAAGTACACAGCCGGAAAAAACTCACATCATCTCTCATCTCGCTTACAAGCGAGCCAATGATGTCGCAGCCATAAGACAGGATACCTCCTCTCCAGCTTTAAAATAACAAAGCCGAAGCTAGAATCTCAAGGGACTCAACCACGACCAGAAAAAGGGTAAATCTGATCTGAGTAGTAAAAAATACTTTCGATAGCAGCTCCGTCAACGCCTAATTCTGTTTGAAAACAGCAAGTTTGAGACACCCCCCGCATACGTAACTTCGTACTAAGTAAGAGACTAAAAAAAGGAATAGTGTTTCGAGTGGGTAAGATCTATTGATAGAAAGCTTGTACAAGCTAAGGGTGCCATGTTGCACGTGTGGTGCGCTATTCAATCATCAGGTGTAGGGGTACAGGTAATCGTGGGTGTGTCACAACGTCATGTTGATGAAGGACTAAACCCCGTTTTGAGGACTTGCGCCGATGTCGCCAGTCGATGGGGCTTGAGAGCCTGTTTGAAGGGAGTATAAGCAGCTGGTTATGTGCTGGAAGCAACATTCCATTGAAAGGGAAGTGCATGAGGATAGACCAGTGAGGTAGGGTTTGAGCGGGCTTTGTCAACAGCAAGAGTAAGAACAGAAAGGTCGTTACCTGAAGATGCTGGGGTGTCATCGACCTTCTGCCTCTTTTCAGGGTACTCGGAAGGTAGATAGGCTGCCTCTTCATGGTGATGCTTGCCACCATTGTTCATATCTGGTCCATGATGCTCTTGTTGGCGTGCAGCAGCAGCAGCTTGAGCCGCTGCCATTCGCAGCTCGCCAATTTCTCGCTCTGATAGTCCAGCCGACGAGCTTTGCTGCTGATCACCTTGCTGCTGGTTAGAAGGCTCTCCATGTGGCCGCGATAGATCAATATTTGCAGGCGCAGGAGGGATTTCGCCTTGTGTTTCAAGTAGACGTGACTGGAGGTTGATGATGTAGTCGCGCAATTGGTAGTTTTCCGTCTGGAGGTTCTTGTACATCTCACATAACTGCTCGAATTCTTTAACCTGATCCTTAAGCTGCTTGATGTATTCTTCCTTGCGTTGACGGAAGGCGCGCTATAACGACAAGGCAGATGTTAGTCAGCTCTTATGAAGCTACTTTTGGGGATAGACGACCGTCGAAGCGAGGCAGTGCTCCCACCTGAACCACGACTCCGGCTATCCTCTGGTAATTAATTAGCGCGACATACCTGTGCGGCACGGTTCTGCGCTGCTCGTTTTGATGTCGACAGCTCTCGTCGACCTTTCCTCCCCTCGCTCATGTGGCCATCGCCGCCGCTATCGCCGGCACTCATTGTGTATCCAGGGCCAGCAATGGCTGGGTCTATGGCGTGACTGTGTGGACTGGCGGAATGTGCCTGATGTATTTGCGACGACGGAGTGACTGGTACTGGTGCTTGTGGTTGACCAGCTCCGGCAGCGAGGAGGTGCTCTCTTAAGCCTTCGACGTAAGGTACGTTAGTGATTTGTCGCATGGTATACATAACAAGTCTAGAGCATAGGTGGGAATCTAACTCATTTCTATTGTGGGCTGCTGTTCCTGGGTCTGTCAGCAGGTGCCGGCGCGCCAGATGAGGAGTAAGCATCGGATTCTCTCAGCTTACCTGAGCGGGTTGTTGCATGGCGTAGGGGTACTGCGAAGGCAATCCGTGCGGCATCAAATTGGAGAGTCGGGGCAACGGCGACGGTCGCGTCAACGAGAGCAATGGGCCTGCAGAGTTATGGTCGGCGGGGCGGCGCTCAGAAGGGTGTGGCGCTTGATTATTGAGCGGGCTGGGGCGTAGGAGGCGTGTATAGTGTCGTCGCGAAGGATGCCGAGGGCAGGATGGGTGGGTAGCTGGGCGGAGCGCTCGCGATTAGTATGGAGTGGCATTCTAGCGGACAATGCCATGGCATGACAAGCCTGGAGATGGGGCATTGCGGGGGAATTTGCACGGCTGCGGATGTCTTGGTGAAGGGCAGAGGCGCGCTGGTTTGCTTACCGTTTGGTGATAGCTGGGCTGGTTGGGCTGGTTGGTGGATGGATGTGCTCTCGTAAGGGCTGAGTCAGGCAGGTTTTTCTGGTTTTGAGGAGTCGCGGGCTTTAAAGCGCAAGGTGGGCGCGCCAGGTCAAAGCCGTCGAGGGCTCGGTTGTCGGATGATTTGTCCTCTGCGGGTCCGAAGGCACCGTATCACTGCGCACTCACGGCTCGTACCTCAGCGCGCTGTACTCCTCGACGGGCGCATTACTGATGAATGAATAATTACGCCAGCAGCGAACGAGCACTTGCGCTTATATTGTCCATTTACCCCGTTCGGCAAAGGGAGGGGTCTATTAGGTACAACAAATCACGGTACTCGCTGCAGCAGGCCCCAACCTCCAGTGCCTCCGCTTGCCGGCCAACGCCTTCTTGTATGAGGAGCGGTTGTGCCATTCTTACCAGGCCCAGCTGACGTGCTTACAAATGTGTGCTTGGCGAGTCTGCTGGAGAGACTAACTGCTGTAACCTTCCGACTCTCCCGTGAGCCAGCGCCGGCATGGGGGGTCGATGGGATGTGAATGGGCGGGCTGCGCGATGGGCGATGGGTGATTGGGGGGGGGGAGAGGAGGGGCCATGGCGGCAGGGCGGTTCGTCCAAGAGTCCTGACTTATCAGCGCCCTACCCATCCCGGCAGGTCGTGTAGTCAGCTTCGGTGTTAATATCACGACGGGGTCATCCGAGCAATCCGGACCTCATCAAAACCCCATATACGGAGTACGTAGCATATTGACGCCAGTGCTTGGTCAGGCAACACACCACATGATGCTCGCCTGGATACAGCAATTTTTGCTCGAGCTACCTGGACCAACCTGGGAGGCCGTTGTCCGCCGTCCTTTCTCAGCACTCTCCGCACTCTCAGCGAAGTACCTCTGCACCCTCTGCACCCTCTGCACTGTCTGCACTGTCTGCTCTCTGATGCACTCCAAATGGAACATGGTGGGCATCCGCCAAGCCCGAGTCTTCGGTCATGGAATTGCTCCGTATGACGAAAACATGCAAATGTCCAACCTCAACACCGAACCACACATTACATCCATGACCCAACCGTCCCATTGGGGAACATGAGTGCACCATCAATCGTCGGGAACTGTCAACAACGTCAACATGACCGTGCGCTACCTGCGACTCTCGCATGCTCTCTGGTATTACCTACCTCGCATCTCATGCCTTTTCATGCCCTTTCGTGCTGTGTCAATCGTTCCAGGCTTTATTCCCTGATCTACGAGCCCTAAAACGTCAAGTCAGAACCTTGTCTAACCACTCCTCCAGCAAATACCAATTCATCTATTGTTCAGGCATTCCATCCATCGTGCACCAGCCTGCCCACATCCCACCAGCCCCCCTTCGCCTCACGTCTCACCAATCCTACCGCAACACCAGCTCGACCTCCAGCAGCACTTCCAACTCCAATAATAGTTCCGTTCATTCCGTCACTCCTCTAACTTGGGATCCTATCTTCTCCGCTAATTCCCCAAATGATCTGCCTGACCGCACGTCCTCCCTCCTCCACTCCACCCCCTGGGCCTTGACCGCGTCCTGCATCGGCATCACCCGCACCTACCGCTTCAAGACTTTTAAGGCTGCCTGGGACTTCATGAGCCTCGTGGCTGCCGAATGCCAGAAGCAGCGACACCACCCATCATGGCACAACCTGTACAACGAAGTGAGCATTGAGTGGACAACGCACCGTCCGCGCGGACTGTCAGAGAAGGACGTGTTGATGGCAGAATTCTGTGACCGAGTTGCTGGAGAGGTTGGCGCATTACCAGTGCAGGAGAACAGTGGCAACGCTACAGATGGCACTACAAATAGCAGCAAGGGCGCCGCTGGGGAATGCTCTGGAATCAGATCAGGAGCAGCAGCAACAACAGCCGGCGCCCGCGGCGACCGTATCGTATAGCAACAATGTGCCCTGCACATCCCACGTACGCGATAGCGGCTAAGTTGCCACGACGCTTTGAGTCTGGCTAAGCCTACATAGAGGCCGCGGACCATTACAAGCAAAGCCCGAGGCTAGCTTGTGAGTGCGGGAGGAGGGGGGGGCAATTCGTACGACTTCGTACGAGATGGAGGGCAGCGCTGCACGCCGGTCTCGCGTGCAGCTTTCCTGTTTGGTTCATCCCATCTGGCTGGATGATAAACCCCGATTGGAGCGCTGGGAGCGCCGAAGGGCTAGAGCTGGAGGATTACTCATTGCGGGCCCAAGCGGTTGTCGCCAATCTGCTCTTGGCTGAGGTTGTTGCTTCGGAGCAGTAATTTTTGATCCCGTCTGATCGTCCTGCTGACGCCAGCCTGCTTCTGTCGATTTGAGCTTCCTCTAATATTACTTAAACAGGCTATAAGTATCGAGAGCTATAATTCATTCACTGAGATGCTTTATAAAGATCAGCGGTATAGGAGAACGAAGGCTTGATCCGGAACGTCGGCGTCTCGCCCGAATCGGGCGGGATTCAGCGAGCGCGTGGGAGCTAGGGTCGCAGAAGCAATCGTGGAAGATTATTCATGGTATTATTCATCTAGGAAGAATGAGGCTAAAAGTATAAGTAATCGAAACATTGTATTAGGGTAGCGAGTGTACGCGACAGTTCTTCAGCATTATCTAATAAGGCTACTATTTACAATCTTCTCCGCCTCCCATTTTCTATCGCGCATAACGCCGAATTAATATTTCCAAATATGAAAACTAAAATTGTCATACGCGGATCCAAACGGTTTTTTCGAACGCAACCGCGGCACAAACGTGTGCCCCAGCGACTCGCTCTGAACGCCAATTCTATGCATATAGACACGATCCAACAACGGGATGAATGGTATCATTTCGCGAAAAGGCACTAGAGAAGATGATTGAGTGGAGCATTGTGGCAACTGTTGAATCGGAGTGCAGTTTTGCCTTCCGCTTTTTTGTGGAGACCGGATGATTGCTCCGCGGATGGTTCGGCCCTCGAAATTCACAGCACACCCCAAGTCCGCACAGAAGCAGAGTAACTTTACTGCGCCTTCTTCGCCTTCGCAAGTTTGCGCTCCCGACGACGCTTTGAGGCCTCCGGGCCAGACTCGGTATCGAGAAAGTAATCCCACCACCTGAAACTGCTCGAGTAGTTGCCGATGAAACGTTCGTGGTGCACATCGTGGTGCTCGGCGCCGGCCCAGAAGGGGAGGAAGTGGTGTAAGCTCCACGGGAATTCGTAACCGCTATGCGCATCGATGGCTTGGAACAAACGTAGAACAATCCAGATATACATAGTCAGGATATGGAGATCCTTAGTGACAGCACACCAGAGAATAGGCGAGCCAACGGTGCCCAAACCCAAGACCATGACTTCGATTGGAGACGCGTATTCGGCGGCAAGACCAAAAGGAGCCGAGTATTGGTGATGGATCTTGTGGATGCTTTTGTATAAAGGTCCCCAGTGCATAGCGCGGTGGGTCCAGTAGTGCCAGGTATCTTCCAAGACGAAGAAGACTGCAATTTGGAATGCCATCTTGTAGATAGAGGGGAAAGGTACTCCAGTGTCAAGGCCAAAATATTGAGTGATTGGATGGAACAGCCTAAGACAATGTTAAACCCACAATGCTGCACCTGAGATGCATTCGCACATACCAGATCTGGGGCAGCTCGACGGTGAAATGACTAAGAAGCACGAGTAAAGCACATTGCCATTGCTCATACGCTGTGGGAATTTTTTGCTGCAATGGCGTTAGCTTTAATACACCAAGGCACACGGTGGCAAGCCAAACGTACCTGCTGGATCTTGTACTTCCTAAAATATGGTATACAGTCGATTATTATCCACGGCAGAGAGCGACCAAAGTAAACAGTCTCGTGCATAACAAAGGACATAATCCCTGTGGCAAGGACATCATTTTGCATGAAAGTATACCACGCCAGCCAGAGGCGCTCGAAGTAGTTGAGCTGAACATTGTACTTCGAGATCTCCTCAAATGACCCCCAGTAGGTGTCTGTCGCCGCAGGGACGAAGTATGAAGTTGAATTCCTGTTATGCGATTAGCTCAAACGGCGAGTGCTGTGATAGGAGAGGCCAGGAAAAAAGTCCCTACATCGTCAATCCCCAGTTTCTGTGATACCACTAAATCCCAATTCCGATCAGGGTCAGAAGCCTCCGAGGGAGCACAGTTGGATATCAATGAAAGGCCAGGGAGAGGTTGAGGGCAAAGGAATGTAGGTTTATTAAGGTTTGTCGAGGGCTGCGACGGCCACAACCACACCACTTTCAGGGACTCAGGAACGCTTCTTTCCGAGAGGCGGAAAGGCATTAGCGTCAATCACGTGAGAGACTATCTAATCATCCCCACCAATTATATCTTCACGCCAGCCAGATCTCCACTGACCGCCTTCCGCTCATCAAACGTCCACGCATCGTCTTTCGACTTTTTGCCTCCCGGATTTCAACAATCCGTAAAGCGTTGAAAAGTGACTGCGCAATCCGTTCTGCGTCATGTTTGTATCAGGCCATCACGCGTGTCCAAGAACCAGTCGGTACAGCTATTAGTAAATGTCGCGTTGTGGGTACGTGACGGATCCGCGGCTTCGATAATTTAGCAATAGGGGATGGCCCGATCGGCGGAAATTGCTCCCCTTTGATGGAATCTGCCGTGCAAAAATATTTGAACCTCCGCGTTGTCGCAGGCCATTGAGCCCGTAATAAGGGCCCTGCGCTAATTGATCGAATGATTGGACACAGAATCATGCCCAACTTTCTATTGCCATGTCTAAAGTCCTCCAAATATCATTCTTGAACCATACCATGGTAAAGCACGCTGGCCATGACAGAAAACACAGACGCTGATGTCTCCCGTGACAGTGTTGACACTTGGGCACAACTTCCTCAACGGGTATCAAAGTACCATCACTTTATACAAAGAAGTGGCTTCTCATGCACATGTTCCGCTTGAGCCAACCTACTATGGCCCAACCATTCAGCCAACGAGATCCAGTATATTTGTCTTTTCAGGTTTTACTTCCTACATGGTCTGGACTACACATTCTTTACCATTGACAAAGGATCCGAAACGACATACCATCCAATTCAAGTCCTTCGCGTCTTTATCGAATATTTTCCCAATATCGACAAATTCTCGCTTTATTGAGCGATCATTTAACAAAACATACACGCCAGCAAGCAAGCAATCAAGGAAAACTAATCCTCGACGTCTTCGATGCTGAAGGTGCCCATTGCTAAGGGTTGCTTAACACCGTGCTGTCATATAAATCTGGACATGAGTTTGTACGCATTCGTATCAGTTTCGGGAGCGCTCTTGAGACCCATAAGAATAAGAATAGACACTACGACGTCTTGGCATTGGATGGTGGAGAGGAGCTCTTCATCTTCATGGAGTTTACCCTTAACAATTCAGGACATGTAAGCCGGTAAGCATTCGAGTCTTACCATTTTTTAGTAGGCCTTGACTCCGGGGATGCTTGCTTGATCCTCAGAGTTTAGAGAAACTCCAACATACGCGGTCGCGTTATAACCTTTTACGCGGCGTCCTTGATGAAGATGATGCCTACTAGCCTCGCCTGCTGGAAACTACAGTATTTCGAAGAAACATAATTAGTTTTTCAGTCAATTGATATGTCATGATTTTCCTACAGTGGAGCTTAATATCTCCTATCATAAATACGATCTGCATAATAGATAATCTTCGTTGTGAGCATTGAATTCCCAGCTTGGCATGGCTCGGACCACCCTAGTTGCCGTTCCGGAGGATCCTTCCCTAACTGAGCTGGCGGAGTCTTCCGGTCATCACTTGTGAACAACCTCCATTTTCACAACGTACTCCAGGTCAATGTCAGTTTTGGAAGCCAATAAATTACTGAAATCATCCCGTAGCCGTCTCGGGAATCGGTGCAGCATTTCTGCCTAGCCGAGGCCACTTGCGAGCAACATGGTTACGGCAACAATTGACGCGCTCCCTTCCGAAATCTTACTGTACATTTTAGAATATCTTCATGATATATCAACCAACAATGATTTCATAAGCGCTTTCGCGGTCTGCCATCGGTGGCAGCAATTAGGCTATCCTGTTCTCTGGACGAACGTGGTTTTGACCAATCAAAACATTAAGACTTTTGCACGCAGCGTAGCCGAAGCAGATGAATCAATCTGCCGACTGGTTCGAAGCCTCTCAATACAACTCGACCCTATACCTCCAAAAACGCCTTGGGATGGAGGAGGTGGACTGCCTCTTTTCTGGGGCGAGATATTGCCTCCACAAGGGGAACCGCTGTGGCTGTCGACCTTCTTAAAAGATATGGGTGCGGAATGGCAAACAGTATCAAGAGGCTTTTGGGAGCTCTCTAAGAACATGAAATCAAAGTTATCCCGGGTAAAAACTTGTTCATACCAGATGGAGCTAGAGCCTCCAATTATCCTACAAAAGCAACGCCACTTTACCAACCCACCCCAAATACCAGCTAGTCTCCTTGGCGAATTCTTGAGAGCTCTTCCATCTTCTTGTACTAACCTCGAATTCGATACCTGCGCAATTGATAGCGTTGATGAAGGAAATGAGCATCTTTGCTCTACGATACGTGGGATCATACCGCGACTACACCATCTCCGCCTCCGCCTAAAACATATATGTCCGAATCTTATTGATCCAAGTTACCACTTTCCTGACTCTGGTAGTTATATAACAACTAAATTTGCGGCCCCATATCTTAAGACTATGACAATCAATCTTCGACCGCTGCCGTGGTATGGACCCATTCTTTCCGAACACCGCGTACACACCCAGACCATACTACCTCATTACTCCACCCACTGGTCTGTAGAAAGAGATGAAATTAAAAACTTAGCACTCCGAGATCTGATGGTCAAGTCACTTGTGACCGCTAACAAAGAGAAGGCCCTTCCATCCATTCAGAAGCTTCAAGTTATAAACATGACAGGGCGTCTTAAACATGATTATCCCCAGGACGGCGACGAAAGCATGGTGCTTGTCCGTGATGATATTCTTGCCAACACAACCACGCGTATCCCATTACGGATGTTATATTTCACCAACAGGAGGACCTTTCGATCAGGTGTTATCTACGCCTTATATGCTGATTCGAAAGACCCCGCGCCTATTTTTGGGGAGCTGTCTGCGTTAGAGCAAAAGGCTGAGAGAGAAACCTGGACTACTGATAGTCACAAATCACGCTTCCCAAGTTCTTTTGAAAGCCCCTCTTTTACGAAACATAAACGATTCGGAGGAAACCATCTAGATATTGCTGCCGAGGTGGCTGGTTTTGCCCATCGCCATCTCAATGTAGATGTATCTGTTTCAGCATTGGAGTTTTTCCCTCTCGAGCTTGTTCGCAGGCAATGGAGGATAGCACAGCGTTTAGAGACAACTGTGTGCGAAGGTCTCTCTGTGTCAAGTTCAGAGGCATAGATCAAAGCTCGATCAGAATCAATCCTGCTGCAAGATAAAGATTCATGCGATCCTAGGGGCTAAAATGACATAGCGGTGACTATTCCGAGTGAACGCACCACCACAATCATAAGTATAATGGCTCGCTAAAAACGGCCGTGTCCGATTGGTGCAGGATACGCACGTCGGCCGCCTCATTTATATTCTCGTTCGTAGCATTCAGCCTTACTGCAAGGAATGAGGTTGCGAATTTAATTTCAATAACCTTTAAAGCCTCCGACTGTGCTTCAATACTCTCTATCATTCAACTAAACCTCAGAAACCTTTCGGTGATTTATTGTGGCCCTCGCCTTCTACGACCTAGTTCTAGACAATCTAAGCGGTGGTTATCGCGAGATGCACTCTCATTCTAAGGTAGATTGGAAACCGGCCCAGAGCATTACAAGTGCTCTCGAGGAAGTAAAAAAACATACAGGTGCTTTCATCGCCGATTTCGCGCCAAAGTTACAGCACCAGCATATTACGGATTCTTCCTTCCTACCTTGGGATTTGTTTCCCAAAATTGGTCTACATATCTCCCAAAATGATATTCAAACTACAGAGGCTATTCTCCATACTATGGATCTTGCAATAAGAAATGCCTAGATCTTTTCGAGGCTACTTCTCGACGGTATTGACAATAGATCTATCAGTCTTGAGGGCATGGCGAGGATCTGCCTGATCCTTGACATCTGTGATCGAAGAGACCTTGCGATATTCTTTGTACCAGCTAGAGCTCTTGATTCTAGTCTACCATTATCCCAAAAAGATCTTGATAAGGTCATCGGACAATCTGGGGACGAGCGTTTCGTGCAAAGTTTCATCACGGAGCAATTCCGAGCTTTACCCCCACGATGGAATAAGGGGAGTCACATCAAATTCGAAAGTGAAGACCCGTTACCGCTAAAAGTACTGGGGAATTTGGGTTCAGGCTCTCAAGGCGTTGTCGATAAAGTCGAGCTCATAGGATCATATATTTGTGCGCGGAAAATCTGGAGAGGCGTTTCCAAAGAGATCCGAGATCAATTTTTTAAGGAAATCAATTTACTCAAAAGACTAAACCCGCATCAACACCATGTTGTTGAAATCTTCGCTACGTATACCCGTGGTCGGGGGCTGGGTATGCTGATGCTACCTGTTGCAGACCGAGATCTGTGGAGTATATTGGAAGAATCAGAGCCACAGCGGAGGACGTTCATTGCGGATGAAGACCCCAGGAAGACATTGGAGTGTTTGTGCATGGGGCTCACTCATATACACCAACTTCAAATCCGTCATCAAGATATTAAGCCACAAAATATACTTCTTCGTAATGGAAGATTTTTCTATACCGATTTTAGCCTATCGAAAGACGTGTCCGGGCTCACTGATTCGGTCACCGAGGGAATATACCCAGGAACACCAAAGTACCGTGCTCCTGAGGTCAATTCATGGGAGCCTCGAGGCCGCGCCGCCGATGTATTTTCATTGGGCTGCGTGCTAATGGAGGTTTGGAGTGTTTTGAACGGCTATGGATGCGATAAGCACGACGACAGGAGTTTTAGCTCACTATCCCCGTTCTCCCAAAATATCCCTGCAGTCATGGACTGGATTGGCGGTCAAAAAAAAGTTTGTAGCAATAAGAACATGTGCTAGCTTGAAATATGTCACGGAATGCTTCAAAAGGACGCAAGAGAGAGACGTAAGATGAAGGTTATTCTTCGCTCTCTTACGCTAGGTGTGCCTGATAGCCGCGAAGTAATTCAACGCGAATTCTTCTGCTCAAATTGCCTATTGCTTACGAACACAATACGGGGAACACAAATAGATCCAGAGGCCGTCGAGCCCGGAGTTGTTGGTGGGTGGTCGGCATATTGCACCCAGGCCGGAGAAAGTAGCGTCGAAAATTATGTAGAAGAAATGGTTCCTAGTGTTGGAGTGGAATCCCAGGACATGAAAGACATAGGAGAAGATCTCAATGGCAAGCATGAAGAGCCTAATGCGGTTGAGGAAGACGGAACCAACGAAACTTTGACTGAGAAGTTGAGTATTATGGTAGGAAAGTTATGGGGAAAAGCTGTAAGTGAAACACACCATCCAGTCCCCAGCTATTTGATTAGGCTTGTTTGCTCTTGATGATATCTTTTCGAGAATAATGAAATGATTTGGGTGTCTAAACCACATAGTATGGGTTCACCACTTTTATCCCAACCCAAGAAATTATCAGATGTTTCGCCCAATAGGTTTTTTATTGTCGGAATTGCTAATGGATCTTCGAGGAGGAGATATATAGTTATTTTTCCCACCTGCCATCTACAGCAAGGGATCTGTCAGAATTTATCTTACGCTCGCTCCAAACACTAAACGATACCGAAAGTATTCTTGAACATCCAAGGGCCTTCGCGACTCCGCTTTAGCAACCACAAACCGGTAGCTGGCCTGTCTATTCTCGACTACCCTCGTCATTTAAGATTTATGACAAACAAATTCCAGTAGAGACACCCCAGAAAGATGATCCCTTACAGCACTCGTCTAACCAGTCTACTGCTTCGGCTAGCGATGTTACAGAGACACGAAATGGTATCATAGCCCCATCACCACTATCTCATCATATGGCATCTCTTGATTCTACCCCGACTCCACCATCCACAGTGGGTTCCCCTGCAAGCCAAACCAACCCCGCTTGCTACTTAACTTCTCAGGCACAAATGATATTAACTTTAAAACCTGAGGACCTATCGCCAGAAACTGATAGCTTAGTCTCTGCAACTCAAACTACGTTCATTTCGCTAGCTTCTATGTCACTCATATCCACTGGCCTTTCCAATATACCCCCTAGAACACTTCAGTTATCATCAGATCCCCCCCAACCTTCACGCAAGCTGAATCCTCTCTCTAAGAGCATTGCGCATAGCGAGAATTCCGCTCCCATAGTGTATTCTAAATTGCTAATACCTTCTCCATCACCACTGCTACCTTCTCAATCTCTCATAAATTTCCATACTTCATATCATTTTAACAGCTCACCGCTGCCGTCGCCTCTACCTCCACCTCCACCTCCACCCCCTCTGCCTCCTCTGCCTCCTCCGCCTCCTCCGCCTCCTCCGCCTC
>KV751118.1:0-18004 GCA_001692915.1 Glonium stellatum
TGTGGCGCGAGTTGGGGTCCCAGGTGTGGACGGTGTGGACGGTGAAGTGGAGGGCGTTGATGGTGTGGGTTTGGTTTGTGGCGAGGGTATGGTAGGTTGCTGTGCCGGCGACTTCGACGTCGAAGTCGAGATTGAGGCCGAGGGCGGGGGCAAGCTTGGTGTTGGTGTTAGGGTTGGTGGTGTTTGGGCTGGTAGTGTCCGGGCTACCGGGTGACGGAGGGAGCAGCAGCCGCGCGGCCGGGTAGGCGTAGTGCAGGGTTGGGGTGTAGCTGGCCGAGGGGCCGGCGAAGAGGGATTCGTGCGTTACTGCGCCGTTGAGGATGCAGGCGTCCGGCCCGTCGATGCCCCAGCGGCGGGTTAGTTGGACGGAGAAGAGGAGGTAGCCGTCTATCGGGGTGGTGGCGTTGGGGGTGGAGAAGCAGGAGGGGCAGGCGACCGGGAATTGGATGTGGGTGTGGGAGGGATCTGGAAGGTTGCGGTTGCTGATTAGTGGTGTTTCGTGGCTCGATTGGAGGAAGAGAGTGTACTAGAGTGGGTAGGGAGGAGGCTGACATCCTGAAGTGAGCCGTCTCTGAAGGATGCGGCAGCTGCAAGGGAGCCTAGGATGACTAGAGACGCGAGCGGCGCCTTCATGCTCAATAACGAGGGGACGGCGCTCCCTGGTGGTGGGAGAGTGCGCTTGATTGTAGTGTTGTCTGGATCGTGCCGCTTACGCCTGGGAGCCCGCGATGGGCGTTGCCAAGACACGAGGGCTAAGCTTTTTAGGGCTGAGGAATTTGTGCCACACCTCTACCGCAAGCCGTGCTAGAGATCCCAGTATACCTCCGCAATGTTCGATTTCTCAAGACACGAAACTCTATCTTCGAAGTGCTACTTCACTCATAGTGTGCTACCTAATTATGCTGAGCGTGACCAGCCTCCGACGAAGAAGAAACCCTTCTCAACTTTTCTGTCGCAACCATTCGCGCATACGGTAATGTAACTTATCTCCACATGTTGAGGTTAAACAATTGCTAATGCGAACTTCTAGCTAGACCTGATACTCCCCGATGAGATACATGAGCTCATTCAGCAACAATTGGACGGTGATGTCGGAACGGTCTGTTACGCTCGGGTCTACATGTCCCTTGGGGAAATACTCATGGGCGATTTCTTCAATGAATATATCAAGAAGGGTACACGGTTATGATATCTATATTCTAGTGACTTTTAAGCTAAAGATACGATAGGAAACATCTTAATGCTTTCGGAGGGTCGGCCAGGCGTAGATAATATGTTCTCGCTATACGAGGGTACATAACAGCCCCGCCATTGATCGTTCTACTACCATCGACGATCTAGGGCTAAACATCTTGGTAGGCGTCCTGAAACTCGAGCTAGATCGACCAACATACGAACGGTGTGGGCTTGTGGGGAAACCTATACCGGACGGGGGAAGAAAACATGCAAAGTCACGATATGGTTAGCTTACATACAATCCAGTCTTCAAGCGATTCTTATTTAACAACCCCTTAGCTATAGAGTATAATCTGCGACTACCCTCAATGCTCCACGGCAAACGTGGCTTCGAGCGGCTGGTCTGGGCCTGCAAGAACGTGTTGAACAACTCCCTCGCCTGGCTATTCCACGACCCTCAAGCTCCCAGTAGTGAGTCTGGTAATAATTCATCGTCTACTCCTCTCCCAACCCCACACTAATGTATTGTAGAATCTCCAATAGCAAAACACTGCCCTATTCTCAAATCCATCCGGCCCACCATAACCAACCTCCCGAACACCCTTGTCCCCACCATAACCGCCATTTCTGACACGTACAATGCGGACGCCTCAGCCGACCTCCTTGAGTGGCTCGGACTTGTCTCCCTGGATTCGCCCCGCATCCGTGCCCACGACTCCATTGACCCGTACCTCAGCCGCTACCAGGTGCCTGAACTTGGTGAAAGCGACCCTGTTGCACGGAATCTAGTTAGAATGAGATGGTACGGTTTTATTCCACCAAACTTCATCAGAGACGTGTATATCCGTGCCAGGAAGGTGGTTGGAGAGGAGTGGTTCGCCATGAATGTTAGTTGCTTCCATGGGCAGGCGTACTCGCTTCTGAACCATGGGGCAAAGGATACGCTGTCTTGGGAGTATAACTGAACTACATCAAATGGAGTAGGTGAATGCGGTTCAAGTAAACAACTCACTACCTTATAGCGCCGAAATCTGCCAAGCTATATCATTCCTACCAAACACAGAAATCTATCCGGGAGTCTCTATGTGCAACCTTTAATACCTTTGGTACATTGCACGAGAGATATATTCAAGCCTTTGATCTGAACGGTTACGTCCAATAACCTGCTGTAAGATCTCCAGGATCTATTAAACTGAAAAATAATTATGCTCTGAACTGCGCGACTTTAGATACAGTTTCAGTTCAGGAACACGGATATCAATTCATAGTCTCGAGGAATCTTCCAATTCCTTTTTCAGATTAAGAATTATGCACCATGTTTAATTCAACGGTCGCTGTGATAATTGTAATCGCAAAGTTAGAAGTAAGGAATTGGATGATATGTACTTATAATATAACTATTTCACTCTCCTCCGCCGCATACCATTACTCTAATCTATGCAAAATCATATATGACCGATACCCAAAACTCCTCATCACGTCATCAATTCTATCTAATCGCAAAACCATACGCCAAAACCCTCATGCGGCTAAAATGCAATTTCAGAAAAGGCAGGGAAAGATTTCAAAGTCCAGAATCCGTCTGTCCATACGCATGCGGGCCGTTCCACCACGAATTCCAAGATGCGCAGCCATCCGTGACACTCGAGACATCGCCAAGCGCGGGCTTGATCTCGGACTTGCGTTCAAGGAATTGTACGCTGAGCCCTTGTGAGGCGTGCCAGGCCTAGAAATGATGGGTGTTAGTTGCTTCTTATTAGATGTTTCTGTGACTGATGGACTTACGATATGGCAGTGCATGAGCCAAGCGCCAGGGTTGTCTGCGGGGAATGCGAGGATCAGGTAGCCACCAGCAGGCAAAGTAGCGACGTCACGGCGTGTTGGGTTGGTAAATGCGAGACTGGCAGTATTGCCATCCCAGACATTGTCGCCTCTGCCGACAATGTAGAAGTCATGGCCGTGCAGGTGGATGGGATGAGGAAGCCCGAAGGCGCCAGTAGTTTGAATCCACCAATAGTACCACTGTCACAAAGGGGTCAGTGATGTGTTGATGGGGGTAGAGTAAAGGATGGATTGAACTTACCCCATTCGCCACGGACATTTCAAAGACATTGCTCTTGTTCGCGTAAGCAGTATCGCTATCTAGTATGTATTGCAGCGTAGGCTTGCCCCAATTAACTTTCATATCCGAGCCATTAACAAGCCATCTAAAGAGGTTGTTTTGGGAAGAATCGATGTGAAAATCAAGAGCAAACTCCTTAAGGGTACTCTGCAGAGGGGCCGATGGGACGGTGTTGGAGACCCAGGGAGTCAGGTTTGTTTCATCAGCACAAGTCGTTTTAAGAGCCACTCCACTGGTAGTAGGTTCGGCATCGGATGCACCGCCGTAGTGGAAAATGGCTCCCACTTGAACACCGCTGGCTAAGATGTCGTTGTGTCCACAATCTGTACCAAGGCCCACACGGAACCAATAATTGTCGACCGTCTGATTCGCATTAATAATCACATCATAACGCTGGCCTACCAGATAGAAAATTAGCTCAATGATACAGGATATCGTGGTTATCTTTGCATACCAATATTGATAGCTATCTGATCAGTAACATAAGGCTTGATTGGGACAAGGTCGGAAGTTATGACTGTAAATGGATGACCATCCTTCACAGCATATTAGCAGAGACTTAGGTAAAGAAGCTAAACCACTCACAAGTGAGACATGCAAGAACGAGTCGACGCTCGTATTGATTAGTCGAATACGGTATTTCTTTCCCTTCGTAGCAGTCATCTTGAAATAGCTACCTCCCCCATTAGCATTTTTCATGGTGCCATTAACTAGAATATTGCTGGCATTCGGTGGTCCCACGAGCGAGTGCTGGGCACGCTCGTTGAGCATGAATGCTGGTTCATAGTACCAGTCCGTTATGGGCAAGGTGCCAAGGTCGTAGTCATAGTTTGCCGTAGCCGGTCCGTTGATGATAATCGTCCCGACAACACCGTCACCATATTGTGCGCTGTGATGAGAGTGGTACCACGTTGTTCCGAATTGTGTGCATTTGAAGGTGTATGTTTTACTCTGGCCCGGTGCAATGGGACCTAAAGAAGATTATTAATTGATAACCTTATAGTATGGGCGACGAATTTGCTTGCATTCAGTGACTCCATTAACGCCGTCATAATGGCATGAGTTCAACTGCCGAATTCCGTGCCAGTGTATGCTCGTTCCGTTGTCTTGCAGTGAATTTTTGACAGTGATGGATAGTGTATCTCCCCAGTCTGTCATCCTAGATAAGCATTGGGTCCCTGCGATTCCATCTTAATCATGCGTTTAAATACCTGCAATGATGGTGGGTCCGGGATATTGTCCGTTGATTAGCATAGCAAGCTGCGCGCCATTACCGTCAGGGTTAGCGGTAGTATTAGTGATCTCCAGATTATGCTGTGCCCTTATTATTAACTATGAAATCTCGTTAAGAGGTGAACCAAACACTTACTGTTCTAACCTTCCCTGCGGGTGGCGCCTTGGCATCAAAATCTGTAGCGACGCTGAGCCCGCTACTCCAGCAGTTTCTTGTTAGTGGACCATTGGTGCATGCTGAATCAGCAACCCTTGTTGAAGTAGCTTGTCGTTGCACGACTGCAGGTTGGCCATGTTGTAAAGCATCGCTTCGAGGAATGGTAGCGGCAAAAGTGAAGGAATTAATTGCCAGTAGGCAAAACGACGTTACTAATAGCATAATTGATTGGGGTCTTTGGGGTAACTTTAATCTCGAAATGGTTAAAAAGAACAGTGAAAGTAAGAGTCAATCGAGAAGGATAGATGGATATATGATATGAACCCCTAGGTAGGAGGCAACCTGACATCAGGACAAAGAGAGAGAAACACAAGCACTTATACGCAGTCCTCAAAGTCGTCTAGCTAAGCTAGTACGCCTATTTGGCGGCAATGCGAACAGAAGAGGACCTAGCGTCACCATGCTATGTAGGAGGGCCTCGGATCCACCGAGGACCATAGCCCTACGAGGCGCCACTCAGCCATACGCTACTATGGTGTTGGGACGGTGGTGAGATACTTCGGTCAGAAACGTGGATGCACAGACATTTCGTCCAGGGCCTCGATGACGGATCCTCTAGTCCTGGAATTTGGCGGACTCCTCCCAGCGCTCTAGTTACGATCTCGGTTGTGGTACAGAAACCTAGAAATGCCGGCTCTATTTTCAGAAGACAGGGCGGCAATTGAGATGGCGAGATCTGGAAGAGCTGAAGCCATGGGCTAATCCTAGGGCGCGAAGAGGGCCCTCAATCCCAAGCTCGAAGAGGATACCCATGACCGATGCCAGTTCGCACTCCAGCCTTAAAATGGCAATAGAAAACCTTTTGCTGCAGAAAAAGACAGAAGAACACCTGAAGCGAAAGATAATTTACTCCGTTACGCGCCGTCTGGGAATTATAGGCGAGTGATCTTGACCAGGCCACGGAGATCCAGCCACGCTCCCCGGTTAATATCCTGCCTCATATAAACAACATATGCAGGAATATATCGAATTCTAATATCTATCCTTGCTAAGGCTCAACACCGTCGTTGAATGCCCGTCTTAGGTACGGCGGTAGATGAGTCGTCGCGTGGGAAGCTAGGAAGTTTGGGGGTTTAGTTGACCTCAGTAATCCCTATCCTCTCACGATGACTTGCATAGAAGGTTTCATGTGTGATAGGTGCACGAACGTAGCCAAGCGGATTTGAGGCTGAGCGTTGGCCTTGTAAATAATAAACATTGCTGCCTTCGTACTGCCGGCGACGTTGGGATAAGAGAATGAAGAAAAGTGGACAACATTGGCGGGAATTCTCTGATCACACCGTGCCAGCAAACCACGCATGATGGTCCAACAAATGAAAGCTTGGGACATGTACCATTTTGGACTGGTCTGATAGTAGAAATGGACCGATGAGGCTATGGGATCAGACGGAATTGCAAGGTATTTCGCAAACCAAGAATCTTCGGAGCGGAGGAAACGGGGTCTAACCTGGTGCAGCCTTGGTAAGGAAAAAGGGAGGAGCGCCTGCTTGCGCTGACTACGCCCTCACACAGAATTGTCTAACACTTTTAGATATGATAGGAAGAGTCAAGGACTGAGAAAGGACGAACCCACCACCCGTTACATTGGGCTAACTAAGGTTGTTCCGGGAGAAAAAACCTGGTAGATGATCTTTTTCGCCTGTTTATGATGTACAACAGCGTCGGGAAGCAAATTGAACAGATGAATGGTTGGCGACGATTCCGGGCTGCCGGAGTCTCTTGGTGGTGCGGACGGGGATACGTCGTTCCATCCTCGTACCAACAACCGGGTGGAGCTACTGATGCCCAGGCGCGGACAAGCTCTCGGGGCTCCGCCAAGAGGTCATAAGGCGGAATGGCGGCGGCGGTCGAGGAGCTGTCATTCAGCCTCTATCCAAACGCAGTCAGACTCGGCGCTGCATCAATTCATGACGCACGGTCACATCTCAAGACATCACCCCCATCGAGCAGCTCAGGCCGACGTCGATGGTGGGCCTAAGACCAGAGCTAGCATGAGGGCTGAGCAACGTTGGATGGTGATGCTAGGGTGGAGTCGATGTTGTCGACCGGAAGAAGCTAAGGCGGTCACTAAAGATAGGATTTGAGTAGGGATCTACATCCACAAATCTACCGTGCAATGCTTGTCAGCATTTGGCTTCGGGGCCATTCGGCTGCCCAAGGAGGCTTATGGCAGCTTGATTGGCGGGTGATTGGCGGCGTCCCCTCGTATGTCAACAACGTCAATATTGTCCTGCAGCAACACTTCACCTTCTCTGTCCACATCCATCTCCCCAGTACCTGTCACGATGTGGTGCGGGCCCAGGCTAGGGGGAAGTCTCCGGTATCTTACCATCTCATGAGGCGATACGACTCTATTTCCTGCTTTCCTCACGTCCTGGAGGCTGATCATCACCATTCTCCCGGAATGGCTTTCGCTCTAAATTTCCTACTACACCCTGGCAGAAGCTGCCTGACAACGGCCTGCCGTGTAAATGACCGGGGTGGAGGTGGGGTGCACAAACGATGTCGTGGCTGAAGCTATGTTATTCTGCAGAGGGCAACATTGAAAAGACTCCCGTGCCGTCCTCTTCAATCGGTCTTGCTTCAGCTTTTCACTGCTGTCAAATCTTTCGTTACCACAATGTATTCCACTCGCTTTTCTTTTCTTTTTGCTTTGGCAATATTCCTGTCCTCTGCAGTGGCCGATCCCAACTCAGTATGCAACACATTCGGCATTGACTTTGTGGATGGAAACTCTTATTTCATTAATACCCTTTCGAATGATAGCTTCACTTGTGTCTCCGAGTTTGAAGGATGCAATGCGGACGTCGCAGATATCATGCTAGTGCTTCCTAATACTGATGAGCTTATTTGCTCTGAGGTACCGACAACGCCTGATGACACTCCGGAAATGTCAACCTGCCCAATCCAAAAAGATCAGATGGTCTCAGGACTGTATCGTATTCTGATAATGGGAAATAATGGTGATGGCAACCCGTTTGCTTATGAAAGAGGTACCATACTCACATGGCTGCTATGATATTAACAGCTCTCTCACATTTACATATCAGATATTGAACTCGACTGCGGTCCGCAGGTAACGAGTACAGTTACGCCTACTGTCACATACAATATTACTGTAACACCAACTTCAACCTCAAAATCTTGGTCTACGGTGTATAACACAACCACTTTTGGTCCCACTACAACCTATACTATTCCGTCGAAGACTGCACACCGCACGAAGACTGTTACACCAACACCAGTGACTTCGTACATAACTCATGTCTACACAAAACATCTTATGACATGGACAAAAACTCAGACCATCATAACCTCAACAGTGACAGCAAGTTGCTCGGTTCCTCCCAAGCCTCAATGGCCCGACAAACGTTGCACCTATAGTCCAACCCTAATTCATCCTAAGGCACTCCAGACGCCGGCCCCAAAGAACCATCGCATAGTCCGTAGAGCAGATCGTGCTGTTGATATTGACTATGCTCGCCGTCGGATTCAGGACGCTAAGCTCCGCCGTGATACCAAGCTTAAGGCTCTGAATGAGCGTGCACCTGATGCACCTACCGTTTATGTTACAGCAAGCACGGCTGTTAATACGACTGTTACATACACTGCTGCAACTACTACAACAACTGAGATCGATTTGACAACTAGCATTGTTTCGACGTACGTAAAGACTGGACTCAATATTTGTTTGCATGTTTGCTAACATTCCGACATAGTACACTTCCTCCTTCGACTGTTTACTCTGGTATCTATACTTCAACTATCACGCTTCCAACTCCAACCAAGACCAAATACACCATAGCATACACCACCATATGGACCACAAAAACAATCCACGCTACGTACGTCTCTCTGCGTATCTTCCACATCATCTACTAAAGCTAACCTTTTATTCCTAGCTGGACTCGTACAACTATCACAACACCCAGCGCATCTGTAACTCAATGCAAGAAACAAGGTGGACACTTCCCTGGCAGATGGTAGAAATCATCGCCTTGCCTGATTCAATCTTTTTCTTTATCGTTCTTTCATCTTGCATTTCTGGACACATGGAGTGGCGGTATCTACGAGTTACGGTGTCACGAACGGCTAGGATGATCTACAATAGTTTCTATATGCATATCTTCAAGCTTCGCTACATAAACTGTATTTATTGATAAATTTCTAATCGCCACAATCTCCGCATGTAATCTGCAGCTTGCATTGCATAACATTAACAGCCAGCCCGCATTTCCACAGCGGCACATATAGTCACCAGCAGCCGAGCGAGTCAGCTCTGCCACTAGCTCATAAGAAGAAGAAAAACCGCTCCTCCACTCCAACTCTGGTTGTTTTCTTCCATCAATAGCGAATCACCAGCTCAGCTCGCCAAGCCGCACACTGCATGCACCCGAAAAAGTCTCGGAGGATTCGACCCCTGCTCAGCCATACTCGTTTCTTCCCGCTCCAAAACGCCACAAGTTCAGGCTCCCCACAGTGATGTCCGGCGCCATGCCAAAACCCAACGCTTTTTGTACGCCCTGTGGCACCAAAATATCACCCAACGGCACGATTCATTGTCTTACTGGATTATATCTCAGCCTAGCAGACTCATCATCTTAGCCACACTACCGAGGTAAACGCCGTGAAAGCGGGAAGAAAAGTCAGGCTACGAAACTCGTTTCCTACACGAACTGCTGAGAACGCCGCGATATAGTATGCTATAGCTTATTTTGGTATCTTGCAGATCATGACTTGTTCCTGCTGCCTATCACACGAGTTTCGTGTTGACGCCTGCCGATCCTCAATAAATGCCACTTCAGTTCGTCTCTTGTTTCTTTTTGACGCTTGCCCCGCTCATCGTAAACCAACACCTGGTGTCCAATACTTGCTCGCTGCCCCGCAGAAAAATAAGTCTATCTACTGTAAGCATGTCTAAGCGGGCCGGTGAATTCGTGCAAGGAATGCTTGGAGCAACTGCATCTGTGCCCGCTGCCCCCGGTCCATTGGCTGGCCTTACGGCTTTCATACCGCTTTACGGCTCACAAGAACTGACTCGCGTACCGTATTTCAGCGAGCATGTCTAGACAGATATTAGTCTCACAACATGAGCAAATGGGAGAACTCGTGTTTTGGCAGGGAAGAGCATCTTTGCCCGCATTCAAAGCACTGCGCTTTTTTTTCTTTTCTTTTTTTTTTAACATGGGTGACGGAATTTGCCTCAGAAACAGTGAATATGTCTGGCTGAAGGGCAGACCTGTAGAGGAACTTGACCACTATTACAATGCTTACTTCAAAGGAACGGAACGCGAGCCGTGATTCCGTGAGCGCGTACCTACATCAAACTGTCAGGCACAGCGGGAACAGCATGATCATTGCTGAGACATTGCAAAACCGCACACTACATAACATTCCCGACCTTAAGGCGCCAAGATAGTTTTCGATGATGCGAAGATAAGAGTTGAACGCTTAAGCCTTGAAATTCATAGCGTGTTCTTCAAAATTAGAAACACGCTCGTCTCCAATCGATGCGTGTTCCGCAGAAACCGCTGTTACATCGGCGGAGAGATGCCGTTCGATAAGCTTTTTGTCCAGTGTGCGCCATCGCTGCACCTGTCTAAACTTGAAAATGACGTGAGTGGGCTAGCGGAAATCTTCCGATGAAGAAAACGCCCACACCGCTCAAGCAACGGGGCGGAAAACAGCGGACTCTTGGCAAAGCTTGTGGGTGAGAATCGGGGCGAAAAAGGAATCTCTTTGCAAGGCGTTCATGAAGGTTTCCAATTCAACTTGGATGACATGCGATTGTACAGCTTGTTTCCAAACAATCATCTAAAGGATCAGGGTAATAGAAGTCCGCAAGGCATAGCTTGAAGGCTGGTGTGAGGCTGGTGCGGAGTTGTTTATCTCAAGTTGAAGGATCAGGAAGCGGAAGAGGAATGGCATTGCCTACTACCGTATCGCAGTCTTGCCTATGTCTAAGGTAAAATTCTGTAGAAGTTTCTGAGGGCGACCATGATAAGCGCTCAAGCATTCATTCAAAACGGAGGCCGACAGCGGAAGAGAAAATAAATTAGCTCGGGGTCGGCGAAAGCAATATATGAAATGCCCATAGCTGAGGTTCCTTCCTTGTAACCACAGCTGTACAGCCTTTTCAGTAGCGCTCAGTCCACGTCTCTACACAAGTTCTCCGATCAAAAAGTAAGTCTGGTGCGATTTGGCAAACAGCCCCAGGATCAGCCTGGGCCAGCCATCAAGGTCTGATGTTGCTGCGGGCTGTGTCTATATGCTAGGATTACCTAAAGCCACCCTACGACCGTGCTCAATAAATTGCTGAAGTAAGATCATCAACAAGGAGGATCGCAATTTCCAAATGACACGGCTTCTCGCCTGAGATTCTACTATTTACGATACTCTATGAATATCGTAAAGTCAACAGCTCGCGATTCCAGGATTCTCGATACCACCTAGACCAGGTCTCCCTTTAACATTTTAAAACGTCATATTGAGACGCATAGCAAAGGGCTATGCAAATTATTCCTGAAACGACGTTAATACTCCTAAAGCCTCCGGCGCCCCAACAAGACACCCTGACTTATACCGTACACTCCGTGTCGGTCAGTAAAGGTAACCAAGCCTCAATTGAGCTGTTTACCGGTGACTTGTCGTTACGGTGCTGCAGCCTTCTGAGCACCGGAAAGCCTAGGCTTTGTAACGCTATGAAGGATAGCCGGGGGGAAGATTTTGGAGATCCGGACCTCAAAAAGGATACACTAAAATAATTTTCGGACCAAAAACATTGTCTCAGCCATGTTCTATGCCCGATTTTGGTAGTCCCGCCCTCTCCTGTTGTATGAGAGTATGGAGCTCGTCCGTCTTGTCACGGAATTGTGCATCATAGGATTGTATCTGTACCCAACGACCACCTACTACAGCCATCCTCATTGAACATTCGATCCTTGTTCGACGGCGCCTCCTTGCCTTTTGGTCTTCTACCGAATCTTTTCCGTGTATCAGTCCAGCCCGCTCCTCAACCTCGTCTTTCATAAACATTGTGGTATAGACACCCATGCAGTCATATATGCCGAAACGTAGGACTGGGAAGGGATTCTCAGGATACAAAACGTTAGGAGTGAACAGGTCTAGCTTCGTGAGGTTGTAATTATTCAGCGCAGCGGTCATTGTCTACAAAGGCAAGCGCAATAAGCGATTAGCTGTTTTGGACAAGCTACTCGAAGACAACTTGGAACAGTTGCGGGTGTGGGGAATGAGAAACATGACTCTGGGGGCTCACAATTTTGTCTGGCCACTCCTTCTTATCGCATTTTCGACAGCAGCGGATGGTATTGTACATCAAAGCCATGCACGTTGATCCCTTGCCGCAGAAAACGCAATGTTTCGCTATCCACTTCACCCAGCGGATTCGGTTGGGAGTTCGGTTCTTGCTCTTTTTGGTCAACGGTAGGAGCTTTGTAGTTGATTTATGCAGAATAATTAGGTGTTGACAGAAGGATTCAACGATATTACGAAGATGACGGGATGTTGCAGCAACTGTGTAATAAGTATGGTTGGTCCATAATTTTGGCCTCCCTCCTGTTGTCGCCGCAGTATAGACTCTAAACTCGCCGGCTGTGTTCCAAATCGAGTACGATAGAATATTGTGAAGAAGCTCCGTTGGAAGAGCAGCAAGATTGTTGTCCGACATGGTAGTTAGCATCATGAACTGCTGAAGCTGCAGGTGGAAGATTGGACGGCAAAACCGCGGCGTAAGACGTGGTGGCACGTGCATATGACTCCTTTCAAGCGTGTCAAGCTTAATCTCCACTTACACATCCACCGTATAGATTTGAGACTAATAGTAAGAGTTGCTTTATTTGGATTAGACTAATATACAATTGAAAGGTTGCTTGAAATTTCAATACATGTTCATAACGGCATAATCCTTAAATGGTTTGATTTCGACCAAATCCAACTGCGTAGAGCAAAATCTTCAAGACATAATACCCGCTTTTCCATCCACATCAGCATCAGAATAAGGGTTCACCAACTGAACTATGGAGGATTTTTAATTGGTATACCCACCTTCGGTGTTTGTTTTCCTCGCGCCCATGTTTTTACTTCCGTCCATATCACTATCAACGCGAGGATCTGCCTTATTGGCCAATTTGGAGGAGTGTGGACCAGCACCACTAACGTTGCTAGCATCATCGACGTTCCCCGTGCCGACATCCGCGGCATGGTTCGAACGATGCGAATCATGGTGGGAATGGTGGCCTTTACCGCTTAAAGCGCCACCAATGTTCCGTGGTTCGCCTTCAAATCCGTCGTACCGTTCCTCACGACCACTTAACGCACCACCTTGCTTCTTATAGTCTTCCATGCTAACAGCAGGAAGAGTGGAGGCGCTGTGGTGTTGAGCGGCATTATGATGAACTTCGTGAATTGGAACGGTTGTGTGGACTACCGATGGTTGAATGGTTTCTATATCCGTCAGTATCTTCCACCAAACTGCGGCATCATGAATGAATTACCCTTATGCACAACCGGTTGAATAGTTTCATGAACATGATGGTGAACATGTTCGCCTGCTACTGTTGGTTGAATAGACTCTGTCTCTCGAGTAGGAGCTACGGTTTGCTTGTCTTTGAACTGAGCAGCTTCTCTTTGCAGTCGGGTCTCATCATCTCGCTTGTTGCCGTGTTCGATGTGTCGGTGTTCAACAGACCCCAGGTTGTGTGTGTGTTGTTCCGGTAGGACCTCGTGGTCCTGGATGGGTTGGACAGAATGGTGGTAGTGATCCTGGTGGATCTCCTTGTCGACAGCAGTGGTTATATTCTCGTGCCGTTCGGGCTTGATAGTTTGATGAGTTACTGCAGGAGCAACCTTTTCATGAACCGTGGTATCGTGTTTACCCGCCTTGTGCATGAATTCACTAACGGCAGCTTTGGCTTTCTCCATTTTGGCGAACTTAAAATGATCTGTACTGAAAGTTTGGGAGGTAATTCGCGTACTTGTCAACAGGACTGTAGATGTATGAGAATGATAGGATAAAGCCAATTGCTTCAGCAAGAGGAACGGTATATATAGAGACACGGCATGGTGAAGCGACGTAATTCCTACCAGAGATTCTCCTCCTGCATCATAGATGGTAATATTGGTCATGGCTCAAGCTACGATTCTTGCCCCTCTCGGGCTAGAGATAGCTGTGCCATAAGTGGCGCGTAGTTCCGCTCTTGGACTTTACCCCTTAGCTCTATCTTTGCCGCATAGTGGAGCATTAATACGTCAGGACACCAGTTTGTGGCACCGCGTTAGACGGATCGAGGACTACTACTAGCTGTACTAGTATTCGTACTAGCAATAACGTATTATACCTTCCCCGTTTTGCTATGACATATGCAGGAGACGACACTTTAAACATTTGCATCACGCCGAGAATCTGTAACGGAAATCACCGCTAGTCCAGTACAAAATAGGAATAATTGAATGGCTGAAGAAATGGGAAGCTTTTGTTAAGTTCAGAGGTCAATGCGGCTGAAGGAAGAAGTCACAACGGAAAACGCCACCATCATCAGTCCAAACATTTTGAGGGCAAAGCCAAGACCCCACAATATCGAGAATCAAATTGGATCATGCTTTTTAAAGCCTACCGTCTGTTGGTATATAAAAAATTCAGAGACCTCGCTTGAAAGAGACAGCATCAAATTAGTAGGACCGCATAGATGCATATCCTGCGGTGGAATTGTCCTTGTCCCAGGAGGCTACTGATCGTCATCCCGCCCCAAGAACGCACGAACGGTACGTCAAAAGCTGATGACCACACTGTGCATCTCCCGTCTCTACCTAAGCCACAAGTGGCGACTCCACTGCTTGACGTGCATCTCAAACGGGTCGAGGGCTTTTGGTCGACGTCACAATTGCGAGATTCGCGAGTTAAGTAGACCCACCTTCAAGCCTTCAAGATGCGCTATGACCTTTGGTTCGAGAACGTCGAGCATAGCCGTACCTAGTTAAGCAAGGCTGGATGACAATCGCGGAACGTTGCTCTTACCTGCGAATGCTGGGTACTGTAGAACTCAGCACATCAATATCCTCCATGCCAGTCTCTGTAGTCTTATGAGTTGTAACTCTACTTACGCCCTTATTTTATCCTTCTTCTATTAAGAGTCCCTGTCATTTCTTCCAATGAAAAAATTCAAAAGCATCTTTCATAGAAAGAACGCAAAGGCCAAATATCCTTCGTCAGATCCTTCATCAGATCCGCCAGTTCAATCATCCTCCTACCGTAATCCATCTTCGAGATTACCTCCACATCATGAGGTGCATCAACCTACCGGTACTCAAAGTCAGGCTTCGTCGCTAGCCAAGGGACGCAACGAACCTCAATCGCAAAAACAAAGCACACTTAAGTCAGCAGCTCACGAAAATAGTCCACTATCACCAGGCAGGTCTTCTAAGTCATTCTCTTCGAGAAATGGAAATAACCCCAACAAAACGGCCTCTCCTACTAAGGAGCACGCGCCCCATCTTCCCCCGGTCAAATCTTTCAGCGATTTATCAAGCGATATCGAACATAAGACACTTGGCGACTGCACAAAATTGGTGACGGGGCCAAGGACACACCAACGCAGCGAGGATGTAGCTGATCGTAACATTGGACGGTACGAAAGTGAAGAACCTTCTGGAGATACTTCAGCGAATACCGGCGAAAACCACTATAATATTAGTACCGTTGTCAAGGGAGGTAAAAGAATTAATGAAGATGCGTCTTATGACACATTCAACGAGTATGAGGGTCAGATTCTCCCTGCCCCTTATCCGGGCGCTTTTCAGTCACCTCAATACCAAAGGCAAGAGGCAGGACGGGATCTTCCAAAGTCCACAGTATTATCCAAAGCGCCAAAGCCAGAAAATCCTCCCACACCACGCTCTCATAGCGGCCAGCATTCCCCAGCCCAACATCCCCAACCCGACACATCCGTTACTCGTCCACTTCGTACAGACTCTGACAAAGTTGATGCCGAGCTAGCAGATCTTCAGCCGGCATTGGATAAAAGTACTAGTAAGAGGCCGTTCATACCAAAGGACCAAACCAAACCGCCTTCCCCAAAGGATGTTTTCGATCTGAATAATACGACAGATACAGACGTGCGGAAACGCTGGGCTCCAGGTATTTGCTAACTCTATGCCTTCATAATCTTTAAAGATTGCTGACGCAAATTATATCAGCGGTAACCCACGAAACCATACATCCACATGTTCATCACATACGTGAAGAACGGATCAGTCGTGAAATCCATAACCACGACGTCTACCACCGCATACTCCCTGTTGTCGACGTGGCCGTCCTTCCTGCTCGACACTTTGTCCCCGCTGCTGACGGCGGTTTGGTTGAAGTGACGGAAGATCAACTACCCGATTGCACCGGCGAAAATCAGAACTGGGTAATAACAGAGAGAGTATCGAAACTTCCATCAGACACACAACACCCGGTCGAACCACGTAAATTTACTGCCCACGCATTTGAGGACGATGAAAGAGATGATAAGAGATACGTAACACCCGAAGGCTTTGAGCGCAGGGAGACGAATTTGGTGCACTCGCCTACTCTTAACGACATGAGCGGATCGAATGGACAGGCGTATGCTATGCATTTTGGGTTAGATGAAGCGAGTAATAGAAAGCCTGAAGGTGTCTCGTGTCAGATGAAGGAAGTCTCGATTAGGAGAAAGCCCGTCCATCCATAAGAGTGTGTTGAAAGTTTATGACTAAAACTTCTTGTGCTACTGCTCTCAGTATTCTTTCCTATCCACCTTCCATTGCAATATTCTTGGCTTGTTTAGCAAGGCGCCTTGGGGCTACTCGGATAGCGTTAGGATAATTTACGGGGCCTGTTCAAAAGGAAACGTGATCTAGCACTAGATAGTGCCGAAGTTATGGAGACAGCTCGAGGAGTTCGCAAAGGATTTTCAATGTGATGAAGTATTTACGGCAGAGGCTCTGAGAGCCACTCTGAGCGTCTATCCAGACTTCGTTTTCAAATGAATGGGAAATCTGAACATCGAGCAGCCCTTCAGCTTGAAGCGAAGAGAAGTGAAGTGAGGGGGACTGTAGTGTGTAATATGGAGATGTGGAGAGCATGTATGAAGAAATACGAACTATATCCGTCACCCAGCTAGTTGTGTGGAATGGACCGGACAGCCTCGTATAGCTCTAAGGCGGGGAAACCCTCTATGAGAATATCAAACTCAATCGAATGTATAGCTTATCCAAGCATCTCACAGCCCAGCCTCTAGCTATAGTCTCCTGAGCCGACCTGTAGCTCCGTAGCCGAATAACGACAGTTATATGTTACAGGAATCAGTAAACGATTACTCGAAAGAAAGGTGGGGAGCTTGATAAAATTCTAAGCTCCGCTCTCGCTTCACTTTACTAATACGGGTAGACCTCTGTCAAAAAATGGGCTTCTTGACGATTAATGAATTGGTCTGGGCACGATGCATGAGAAATTTCTAGGAGACTGTGGCATTAATCCTTCAATATTAACGGTATTCTCTGCTTATGGTTCTGGTAGGGCTGTGTGCCTTTGCATTCATTTTTTATACTTACGGAGAGTATCCTGTTCGAGTAAATTTTTTTTTGCGCTTTGTTTGGTAATTTGATCTAATAGATTAGGGCTGAGCAAAAAATCAGAAGTACTGTATTCATCCAACGTGCTAGTAAGAAAATGTTCTTATAATCTGGTTACAGTGAAATGACCAACCCTACACTAAGTGGTCGTTATGCACATCACAAGCTCTGTCTTCCAAACCACGATTGCATATTTCACCAGCTTGGTTTATTTGTCTGTCCGCTTTGCTGTTGATAGCAACGATTATGAGCTGCTGAACTGGCAGAATACGGGTACGGTTGCTTTGACCTCACGAGTTCCCGTATTTCAAAGTCCCTAATTCTGGAAAACGATCTGAGTACAGCCCTTAGATGTCTAACTCCCTCTGTACTCGGCTTTGGCAGGGACGCTTTACTAGCTTATTTCATACCTCCCTCTGGTCTAATATGAAAATCTCCAAGTTCACGGTTACTGGTTACATTGGAACCTACTACGTCATTGGTGCTGCCCTAACTAGTTTTATCGCTAATTACATGCTCACTGGGCTGGTATGTTGACGATATAGACAATTATTACTTGACTAGTCGGAAAACGTTAGGGTAAGAGATGGTTTATGAAGGGATAATAAGGTACTTACTGGTACAAAATTGATTGTTGTGAAAAG
>KV751118.1:18615-42783 GCA_001692915.1 Glonium stellatum
TTTTATAATTTTGTATCACTTACGGAACACGAACATACATTTTGCGTCCTCGACTGGCGCCCAGAAAATGGGTTGCTTCCTATCCGATGCCGTAACCAAGCAAACTAAATTAGAGAAAGCATATAAAATAATGAAGAGAGTCACAACCAACACTATTATAGTCTATTCTTTTTGGTGGTATGTATAGGCCCAATTTTGGCGCGGCTCTTACCTACCTTCTTTACCTTGACGTTGAATGCTCGTCTACTTCTAAGGAGCTTGAAGTTACTGGCATCTTCACTAGCATGAACAGGGCTTTTAATACCTTCAAGTGGATGTTTATGACCATGGTACCTGTGATTAGGGGGATAATATATCTCGCCTCTGTTGCACTGAGTGGGTGGTGCTATTACCATTCTTGCTAGCGGTAATTTGACCTGGGCCTAGAGGGGCCTACAAATGCAAGCAGAAACTGGTAGACGGGTAGCTTGGGGATGAGTATGAATTTCTTGTCATTCTTTCGAATAGCTGGGCTTGTTTAGGCCCTTCTTATGGTTAGTTCCAGATAATGAAATTCAAATTTAACATGACAAAGCGACAATAATTGGATAGACTTGGGACAATCTAGGATCGAGGAGTTAAGTGGAATTGAAATGATGTTCACGAGTGATTGGCTTTTAGGGGCACATAGAGAGTCACTATTAAAGAGGCATTTAATTCATACAGACCTTGCGCCAACTTAGAAAGCGCTTGATCCGGTTGTCCCGGCCTGACAATATAATACAGCTGAACTTACAAGGTAGCACACGTACATAGCCTCGTCAAACCGTCCTCCTTTCCCCAAAAAGTTCTTAAATTTATACCGAATCTTAGTTCTACCCCCCCTCCCGACTCTCCCTGCGGAGGCATTTCCTTCATATCCGGACATCTCTCTCGACCTCGACCTCATCACCATAATCTACCCATGTTGGCTTCCACTTGGACTTACCAGCCAGTAAATCCTTGGCCTGCCGGGAAAGTGCTTCTGCCATCTCGTTGTGATCATCTCTTTGCGCCTCCGGCGTGTCTTGCCGCTGTTGTGTCTTAGTCATAGCATTGTGGGCTTCTTTGCTCCAACTATAAAGACCCAAATAAATTAGCTATCTCCAGTATACCAAGCCCGCCAAACAGATAATCCAGTAGAGGAAAACTCCCAGGGTTGGACGAAGAAGGGTAGCTTACGCATCCATGTTCTCCGGCTGTTCAGGCCACACAAACGGCTTGTCCATTTCAACTGTCATCTTTTTGATGGCGCGTGGCCTAAACCAGCGCCTCGGTTGCGGCGCCTTCACGCCGGGCCTATCTTGTTGCACCTTCTGCTGCTGGATATAGGTACGGATGTTCATCGATTTCACATTGTACACATGATATAGGTAGTCCCGTAGGTCTAGTTTATTGAAATTGAGCGGAACAAGGAATTTTGCATGTGTAGGCGGTAGCTGCGGCGTGTGGAGGAGGGTTATGATAAACTTAGGTCTGTCATGCAAGTCACTGGTTAGTTGACGGTTTGAGGGTAGGCGTAAGAAAGGACGTGAGGGCCCCGCTCAGAGATAGCAGGAAGGGAACTGGGGGACACACAGATAAATTTCTTTCTTGCCAAACTTTATGAGGCTGGAGATGGGCGGCATTGTGGTAGATGGTTGAATAGTAATGGAATTTCCTCTTCGACAGTGTAATGTCCACTCGACGCGGCGGTCTCTGTACGGGAAGATCCGGGGACAATCACTGAGTATCAAGTGAGCTCTGAAGACACTAGGGTATGTACAATTAGCGTCTGGCTTCTAGTTGAGGTGCTGTGTGGTTCAGTTACCTATGGTGTTGAATTACAGGTTCTGAAATTTGAGCATGGATCCTGGATCTTGGCAAGAGGGTCTGTGCGTTACGATAAATCCTCCACCATCAATATGAACGTACACCACCTTTTCGTATCCGGTTGAAAGCGTGTATTGATCTTGGCGATCAAACGGCAAGATTTATACCTTTTGGAGTAATAAGCACGGCCGTTTTAACGTATTTTTACCACTTTTAGTTATAAACCCACGTATTTGATTAGCGTGGTCAACACGCGCTTTCAGCCGGATGCGCCTAGGTGGTGTACATTTAGTAATGCTGCAAAAGAGTCAAAGCTCTTCGAGATATTGAAGCGATATATATCCCTGTTTCCAGCCACCGCCACAGAGCTTAGTTAATTTTTTCATTAACCCTCGAATTTAGAAAATGGTGCATAGTATATCTGTGGTTTAAGATTATGGTATTCTATCGTTTAGTGCTATTGGGATGTATGTAACCGAACTATAGCAAGGATGATTCTAGAATTGAAAGGCTTAGTTAAAGCCTATTTGAAACCACTGGGTGGATCCTTGTACTCGGTGTGTGCCTCAACAATTTAAAACTATCTCAGGGCGATTATGACGTTCTCTAATTAGCATAATAGAAAAGATGCAACGGTTAAATTTAGCTTGAGGGCTATCGCAAAAATACAGTAATCTGTCCTGTTGTAGCCATCAGGGCCACAAGGTCTCCTTAAAGCTCCAGATTCTCTGACGTTACTTTCATCTCATATGCATATTGTTGAACTCGCGTCAGGATCATATTAAGAATATCTAGGCTCTATATATAGGGGGGAACCCCTGATCTACGCCACCAGATTGATAATCTTACTGATTTGGTGCATACTGCCAACTCGACACATATCTGGTCGTGAAGTGTATGAGTTGTCAAATCGTGAGATCTTCGTGTATTTATGATCGACAATTCCAATTGTTTCAATAATCTTAGCGGCCATGTTTATCTCCTTGGGGGTCTAGTTAAGAAATAGGTCTCCATCGTTATAAGGTAAGAGACTAGGTCCAGAACGACTTAACTGATACTCAACCCCTACTCATTGATATTGGTGTATATGTGCCTCTTACTATACTGAAAACTAAGAGGGCCACTCAATCTTTAAATTCTCTTGCACGTTATTTCAATATCGATCCTAATCAGAGTAAAGGATGGCTATGAAAGCTAGTGTATAGTTGCGTGCCCTTCCCAACTACATCACCACATGCAGTTCCCTAGTGTAGCGCTCTGGGTAGGATCCAGCAACGTGTCTGTGAGCAGTCCGTCTTCTCTCTCTGCTTTAGGTTTCGTCCATGTTATTTGTTTGGGCAACATGTCAAGCGAGGGCTCCACTAGTTCAACCAACTCAAGGTACACCTGTTTTATCTTTGTACTTCATCCTCACATAGCTAGAACATCATGCAAATACTGCGAAGATTCCTTTTGTTCAAACTTTCTCAATTCCACTTTTTCGCGTTATTGTTTTCTTTTCCATATTGGGATATCCTCTAGCCACCTCTTCATCACCTGTAAGGACCGTGTAGTGCTGATAAAGCATGAACATCGTAAATAGACTAGTTGTAACGAGTAGGACTATAGAAAAGCTCCTATTGGCTTCTTCTCTAACAGCAATGGGCGTAAGTTTGGGAAGCTGCACTAGATGGAATAAGGTAGGGGGAACCCACGCTTTGGATGCTTTGAGGATATATAGAGGTATATGGCTGGAGAAGTATAAAATCTAGGATGGGTTTGAGGTTTCGAGTGGGGGGTCGCTAAGATCAATAAGTCCGCTAAGGTAGTTGTCCGTAACTGAATGAGATTCATTCCAAGGTATAGGGGCAGGAGCGACAGTGATGAAAGGGCGATTCTGAGCAGTTTATGTTCTGTTTCTGATCGATTGGTTTACTAAAGCAAATGAGAGTGCGGCGGATTCTCCGCATGGTTTGTTTGAAGGAAGTGTATTTCAACGTGTAAGCTTCCGAATCTGGCTTAGCGACTAGGTTTTAGTTGGTCTCCTACATATTTAGGTACAAATATTCGTTGTAGCGTCTAATATACATGCATAGTACGAGTATGTAAGTTGTAGAAACCGTGGTAGGCGACATGAGATAGGCGTGAGCGTTTGGTTTTGTGGCTGTGCGCAAATCTTACCCATTTGTGGAGTCTTTTGCTGAGTAAACCTCGTGCTAGTGAAACATCACTTCATTGACTTCCGCCGAAGGGGATGGTGTTCTGAAATCCATAACTCTCACTCAAAATTCTCGAACGGGCTTTAGATGATCGTTATGCGACATCTATAATGCAGAATGTATGCAGAATGAAGAGTGATGATGCTAGAGAATTGTGTTCTCCCGAAGTCTCCAGTTATCCAGAACCTACATCGTGTCCTCCTGAACGATATTCGCACTTCATGGACGGCTGTAGATGGACGGCCCGCCTTTGTTTGCTGCTTGCTTGTTTGCCTGTTTGACGTTTTGCTGGGCATTTAAAATACGGAATTCTCAAAAGGGTCTAGGGTTTTGATTGCATAGCAGTGCTACATGCGTCTTTTGTATAGGCGGCTACTTAGTTTTTGAACAGTAGCATCAATGTGTAGAGGGATTCGGGCTAGGGTATGTGTGGCTCAATAGTTTTTATTCTTTGTATAGCCTCTCAGTACTTCCCGCTCTCCTACCATTTAGCCATGCAGCTTATTGCCCTCAGGTTTATCACTCCTAGCAAGCATAACCCTCTGAACTGCAAAGTATGCGTCATCCACGCCCAGCTCCTGAAATTATTCGAATAAGCTATCCGTTTTATTCCTCGAGTTCGCGCTGAAGTCGTTGCGGGTGTGCTTGCTGTATTCCGAACAGCCAACGTTGCTGCTGGAGTATGAGGGTCGAGGGCGATATGGCAACCACCGATTAGTCTGGTCTGGAACCTATCTATACTGGATTAACGTTCTTGTAAACGGTTTGCGGCTGAAGATCTTCTACTCGAACCTTGGGCGCTGCTTGATTGGTGTTGTATGTTTCTTGGTCTTATGCGACAATTACTGAACTGTAAGTTAGGGCCTTAGGCGCCGTTGATTAGGCATCTGAAGGGCTCATTGTGATAGCGGAAGAAACAGTTTCAAGCAGTGACACTCTGCCCCACCCCGCGCTAAGAGGGTCGTAAAGATGAAGCGGTGCATTATCTTGTTCAAGAGCTTTCGAGCATGTACACGGGTAGGTACAGGGCACCCTGTTTAAGAGTCCCTATTCCCTGAGTACCTTCGCGAAGACCTTTTCTGCGGGGTTTTGGTGCCGCGTGTTCATCCAGTGCCGGCGGTCTAGCACTCAGTCGTTGCGTTGCCCCCTCTACATTTTGAGTTGGCTTCACCTTAACCTCTTTTCTCCCCTCCATTTCCCTCCACGCCACCCCTTCCATCAACCTTAGCCTCAACAGAAGACATTAAGTTTGCTGCTGCTTGATCATCAACTCCCTGAGAAGAAGCGTGTCCGCCACTTTAAAGGCGCGTCTTTGGCAATTAGGTGTTCACATTGTTTGCCGCAGCAAGATCAACCTCATTCCACATCTGCACATCCAACCCGACATCTTCCATCTAAGAACAACATCCTAGCATATCTTCATCGTGGGCATAGGATCAGAGCCTGCGTGAGTGCTTTGAGCCCTGGTTATGGACCAAAAGTGAGTATCCCGTTCGCGCTTTCAAAATACTTTTCTGACAGTGCTTTTTGTAGAAGGCACAGTATCCGTCCAGGATACAATGAGCTGCCTACAGAGATTGAAGTAGATATCTCGGAAAACAAAGATCGTGAGAGTGAGGTCAAGAAGAGACCTGGTCTACTGAGACGCTGTTCGCAGAGAATATTGTCGATGACCAAACGCCGTCAAAGTCTCGTTCCAGCGACCACAGACGAGCTCCTACCCTTGAGTGTGACGCGCGGAACTAGGATCGAACAACTTGTTCAAAAGCCGAAAGAGGTGGTCGGCCCCTTGAGCAAACGTACAAATATCATTGAGCGTTGTGATACCGTACCACCGCCCCTACCCAATGAGTCCTTAGTTGATTCTAGAAAAACAAAGCATCAGCGACATGTGTCGCTGCCTCTACTGGCTCACCCTAACAGCAACGGAGAGAACCGAGGTGTGGTAGAGGTAGATTCACACAGCCTCAGAGAGACAAAAAGTAATCGTCGGGTGACGTTTCATGAGTCCGCGTGGTTAAAGCGTAAGTAACTGCAAGGACTTGGACTCTATTTTTAGTTTCAAACCAACTAACAGAGACACAGGAAGCCTTTCTCAGACTTCGCAGTCTGTAAGAGGGCGATTAGAGAAAATTAAGGGCTCTAATCCCTTGAAGCGTCTAAGCAAAGGCCCGTTGGGCTATGGAGTCTTTCCTGACTTTGAACTTCCGGCCGATCTTGAGGTTTCCGCGGGCCTCGAAACCCTTCCCGACATGGGGGATTTCTCACATCTCGAAACCCTCCGTGAGGGTGAGGATCGGTTTGATTTCCGCGCCTATTTCGCTCATCACGTCCTTCCTTGCCTTGAAACTACCGACGATGACGATGACGATCTTTACTACGGCTCTCATAACTTTCACCGTCTTCCGTATATCAACGTTGATGTAGATGTAGACGGGCCTCCAGAGCCTACAATGAAACAACCTGGAAATTCTGCTAAGGCCCTAGAAGGAGTACAAAAAGGCCCGCGCGAGTCTCATGCTCCTCAGCAGAATAAGTTGTCAAGTAGCTCTAGAGGCAAGGCTGCTGCGGCGACTGCCTTCAATAAGGCTCCAGAAGGACTCAAAGCGGCTGCATGGCGCAGCGGAAAGCGAGCCAATAGTGAGTAATATTGTAAGGCCGAAGTATAGAATCTGGCGCTGATTTTTACCACTAGAAGAGGTCATTGTTCCGGATCACCCTGCAGTACGTCTTCCTTTTGCCGAGTACGCGGCAGTTGCCGATAGTCTTGGTGGAAAGTCGGGCGCATACGTTGCGGTGACTACAAAGTATCGCCGTGTGGTCAGTATATGAGCATGTGCCCTTCTTTTGTTTTGTATTGACTCTTAATGCCTGTGTAGGTCTTTCAATTTTTCGGAGAACCTGAGGAGGTAGAGCTTGCTTTTCAGGAGTATAAGGGATGGTACACCAAAATGACTGGCGATCGTGTCAGTGGACAGGGGCAGTGGCCGGGTCTTACAGCATTCAAGCCGAAGGACTCCATGGAAACCGAGATAGAGTTCCAAAAAGCTGCAAGTAAAGCGGTTTTCAAGCAGAATCCGCCTCCCGGGATGGCATTCCCTTTCACTGTAAGTGCTTCTAATCTTTGCTGCTCTAACTCTCTTTAGAGAAAATGAGGTTAGGTGGAGTTTTTTAGAGGAGATCCGTAACTTCCAGTCGTCCTGAACCTTCAGTTTGTATTTCGATATGACCCTCTGCTGCGTGGTATCCTTTGGCCATGGCCCAACTCGGCGCCTGACCTATTTGTTATGCGTAGCGGGAAACTGACGTTTTGTCTAGCATATTGTGTTGTGGCCAGCATCGTGCGTTGGCCTTAATCTCCAGCCCCGAGATGTGTTTGGTAACTACCTTGAAGCTTTAGATTCAATCCGAATGGAGTCCGAAGTGTACATCACGCTCGTAACCCGTATCACTGATGGGCAACCTGCTCTTAGGATCATGGGCAGTAATGAGGCCAATGCCGCCACTGCCTTCCGACACCTGGAGAACTTGATGGTGCAGATTGAAGGCAGGTTCTTCGAGGTCCAGACCTTGAACGTTTGCTTGGACGGAATCGGGGGCCAGGTGGCACTACTCAAGTATGATAATGGGGCCAACGAGTTGACTGGCTTCTCTCCCAAGCTGCAATGGCCGAAAGGGCCGGGACCTAAACAAAGAAATGCCACCGTCGACCAATCCATGCTAGCCGGCCTTATGGGTGATGATCGGCTGATCCTTATAGAGCGTCAGATTGCTCGATCGCTCAATGGTATCCGTCGTCAGAAGAAAGTTTTCAGCATGAATGTCCACTTGGGTCTCTTTGTACTTACCAAGGGGATTCCTGGTGGTATGCGTGCGTTCAGCCATAATGATTTCTTGAGAATGATGGAAAATACCGACGGCGGCATTGAAGCTTTCGTAACGCGGGCGTAAGTATTTGATGAGTGGGCTTGTTGTAGGCACTTGCTAATGTTGTTGTTAGATCAGGACAGGAGCGAGGCTCTTTCGATATTCGGCCTAGACTGACTTCGGCCGGTAACTTTTTGACTCCAGTGGGCGAAGCCTCCGGGGACCTTGCGAAGGTTAGGCCTGTCTACCGAGGAAAATTCATCTTGGAGAATAGTTTGGAGCCAGGGCGCAACTACTTATTGCAGGTTGAATTCAGGATCGATGAAGAAGGAGATGTCACGCAACTACCTGCAAAGTGGTCCGAATTTGAGGCAGGAAAGATCCTCCCTACCCAGTTCTTGGACGTGAATCTGGTTGACCTGGCTGAGTAAGTATCTCGAGGCGTTTCACTTCAGTTGTTACTGCCACATTTCAAACTACCTCTGCTGATACTGTCTATTACCACTAGTGGCCGCGCATGTCACTTCGGGCTCGAAGGAACAATTCCTATCGTTGAGGCTCTCGTCCCAGTTCATCTTCAAGCCTTTTCAGATTCAATCACGTTATACAGGCATGTAGCAGAGGTGCTTAGACACGACACACCGTTTTTGTATTGGCTCCCGTACCGCAACATGAACATCAAGCAAGTCACACTTGAGCGTGTGTTTACCTACCAGATTCGGAACACGGGCTTCCTCGTTGAAGCCTCACATACCACGGTCGGCGGGCTAGGGTGGTGGTGGAGCGTGGATGTCCGCCATAGCGATTGGCCTATGCACCTCGTGCAGTTGGAGAAGCTTAAACCTGGAAGAGAGGCCAACTGGAGCGACGCCGTTAAACTGTTCTTTCCTGACGATGGGATGACTTGTTACACAACTCTGGTTGATCTGGTTAGCGAGGGCGGTTCTGGACCGAGCGCAGGGCTACGGCTGTTCGTGAACAAGCTAATCTGCTTGTCTAATATTCTAGCGAGGCGCTCTGTTACCGTAGACGGTCAGCCTCAGTTCTCTACTTATCCGCCAGTTGGCCTGTTGGATCTTTGAGCTATGGGGCCTTGGACTGTTGAAGCCTTGGGCTATTGGAGGTTTGGCTGTTGGCAGAACTTCTTTCCTGGCTATGGATAAGTAGGATATTCACGATGCGTTCCTCTACTTGGAATTGCATAGTTTCATGTTACGATAGGAAATTCACAACTCTTCTCTCTACTCAAACTGCGGAGTTCTCTCACTCATAACTTTTATATTGGGTATACGAATGAAGCTATTGGGATGTAACGCTCCCATACTTAGCGCGATCCCCAAAGCCGGCTTTGAAATCAAACTCTGAACTCTCCAAATCTGATCTATGGACGCCCTAAGCGCTTTTAAGCCTTTAGATTTTATACGTAGCGGTGCCCTATTTAGAGGGTAAATCTACGTAAGGTCCGCCGAGTGAATGGTTCGAAGAAATTTTAGCATGTTTCCTCTCTAATAAATGTGCCTACTCGAATTAACTCTCTTGAGAGGCTCCTACAACCTTTTGCCTTAACACGTCCTCTACTACTCGTAAATTAGATGCCTTGCCTTGCACTATCTGCTCCAAATCCTTCAGACTTTCCCCTAAATCACCGATTTTGCGAGTATAGAAATCGGATGCATCTGCAGTGCTTTTCTCGATGAAAAAGCCTGTACCGACATCAACAAGAACATGGGTACTGCTAGCGAGGGTCCCTGGGACGTAAAGAGAAGATGTTAAGGGAACAAGGAGAGGTTTATCTGGGTTTAATAAAGGTTAGCAGAGAGGTAATTGAGGCTGCTAAGCTAGCTACAGAGGGTACTACCAGCGGTTTTTGCGTTTAAGCCCGTAGATATGGACTTTAGACAGTCGCGAAATTTCGATTGAGCTGTGCGCAGAGACTGAAAGGAGGTAGTGAGGTGCTCTAGCTCAGTGTCTAGCTGTTTCTTCAGTTGGGTGAGCTGTTGGGCAGTCAGGCTTGTAAGCTCGACTATGGGCTGGTTAGCGCAAGTAAGAATACTAGGGAGAGGGGATATACTCTGCTGTCCTTGGGTGGAAGCCATTGTGGTGAGTTATTGAGGCCGTTGTGAGGCAGGACGTAGATTTCGATGTTGTATGTTCGTCATGTGCTCCCGCGTTTTCGTTGAAGCGATTCGCAACTCCGCCTGGGCAGCTTGACCCTTCCCAAATGATAAAGATGGAGCTCCCGTAACCGGATTTACCATCAATGGCTACCAGTATAAACTCACAGGCCTCCCACATCATTCGACGAAGCTATACAACCGCTTCCCAGTTCAGGCCCGTCAAGTTTCTTGAATCTTTTACCGTTGAAGCCTTCCGCACTGACTATTTTACTACCGACACCCCGGTTCTCCTCCGCAACCACTTCCGCTCCATTCCCGCTATCTCGAGCTGGTTCCGACCGAGTCCCAATGGTCACGACTCACAAGAGCTGAACACTACCTACTTTGCACCCCATGCTTCGACCACCGTTCCCCTCGAAATAACGCGCTTGCCACTCTCCGCCTCGTCTTCGCAACAGAGCCACCTCGCGGCCGAAGAATTCGAACGTATCCGCGCGCCGCTCTCCCTATTTCTCACCTTCATTTCTCAATCTAGTACACCTACTATACGCCTCTACCTTGCTCAATGCGCTCTCGATTCACTCCCACAATCTTTGCAATCTGATCTACCGACCCCTGAGCTCGTCCTCAAAGTTGGGAAAGGCGATGTCTACGCTACTAGCCTCTGGCTTGGCCGTCCGCCAACTCGGACGCCACTGCACCGAGACCCAAACCCCAATATTTTCGTGCAGCTAGCAGGGAAGAAGCTCGTTAGGCTGATGGAGCCACATATGGGGCGAGCGGTCTATGAGCGCGTGACGGCGCGTGGCGGGCATGCAAATATGAGAGGTGAAGAAATGATGGTGGGGGATGAGATGAGGGGGCTAGAAGAGGCTGTATGGGGGGGCATGGGCAACGAGGTGGGGTGGGAGGCGCGGCTAGAGAGTGGCGATGGATTGTTCATACCAAAGGGATGGTGGCATAGTGTTAGAGGGGTTGGGGAAGGGGTTACGGGGTCGGTGAGTAGACGTAATGAGCGGAGAGATTTTTGAGGGCATGCTGACGCACGATGGTTTGCGTAGGCTAATTGGTGGTTTCGGTGATCTGTGGCTGACGGAGAACACATCAAGCCACCGATGTCGGGCGTGAGAAAAGGGGTTCGTGCATAAAATTTGAGCCTCGTGGTGGTTAAAAGCACTACAGCAATTTACAAAACGAGCACGCTCGTATTGCAAGCGATAGCAGAGGCCACAGGACTCTCTACTATGACACCCCAGTTGCATACAACCCCCGTGATAGGTAGGTAGAAGTAAATCAGAGTACGGCTGCTCCAGATGTCAACATCTTGGGATGGTTACACTACTAATTAACATCCACGAAAGGTAGGGGACATATTAGAAGCATACGAAGAGGGTGCAGTTCATTTCGGAGACGCGAACGGTTTACGCTTAGATTGCATAGCTATGGTGGTAAGCACTTCAAGAAATATATAAATCTTTTTTGTAGTGTGAAATGGCATGGAATTTATAGTGTTGTTCAAGCGGGAGATTATCATTGTGAAAAAGTGCCATCTTATTACCTCCAGAATTTTTGCGGTCACGAGAACTTGCTCCACGTTCAATTTCTGGATCGACGACGCAAGCACAACTGCCTAAGCCATAAACGACGAGACATCATACTATCCTCTCTACAATCTCTTCTTTAAGATCCAATGGATTATACGCTTAGGTGCAACTCGCTGAAATGCCGTGCGCATCTTAATGACCGAGCCGTTGTCACCACCTGCAGGTTAGTATTCCTACCATCCTTCTTACGCAGTCCTTCATAGATCTGATGTCTCCGCAGTCATGTCTTTTGTATCAATTGCTCGGATAGCCTTGGGCTTTCAAGTTCCGCTGGCCTTACAAGGATATGCCCAGCCTGCTCTACTCAGCTCAACAACCCTGATGACGTCGTTGCTACTCAACTCAACCCAACGGAGGACTACAAGACGAGTGTCCTGAGCGGACTAAGCCCGAGCATCATCATGGAGTGTGCTAGTAGAGGCCTCGCATTTTACAGTTACCAGACTTCGCAGGAGATGTAGATACCCCGTAAATACTTCTCCTTACCAGCCTGACAAGCTGCAGCGTCTACCAAGAGTTCTTAGCAAAGAGTTTAACGGAGAGATACTCACATATGAGCCAACAGATGGACAAGCTCATTCTCGAAGCTAATTCCGAGATCCAGGGCCTCCAAGATAAGCTTCAATGTTAGTAGATCTCACCTCTCCGTTAAGACAACTAACACTGACCATGTGCTGCAAATAGCAATGCAAGTCGAACAAACTAATCTTGAACACAAAAATCGTGAACTCATTGATGCCTTCCGCGAGAAAAGCAAGACTCAGCAGCAGATCCAGAAACTTTACCAGTCCCTCAAAGCCCAGGTCATGGCATCTCAAGTTGCCACAGCAGCCACAGATGAAGCAGAGAACACCATCCATACGGCGTCTCGTGACCGCTTTGTCGATAGAATTCCAGGAGCTCGTAGCGGTTTGCAGCAGCGCTTCAATCAGTTTAGTGTTGGTTATCCAGGCAGCAGGCGTCATGATCGACAGGGTAGTGGTAGTTCTGGGGGCAATGATGGACGAGCGAATGAAACACGCAATATCGGACTTGGCAGTTCTTGGAATAACCATGCACAGAACGTGCGTAGCTGGACCGCACGTAAGCCGCCCTTTACAAAGCCCTATTTGAAAAAGGCTCATACTTACTAGTCAATAGAAAGCGCACCTGCCTCGAACACCCCGTCCCAGCATCGCAGTCGTCTCCCCGTTGTTGCTCAAACTAATATCAGGGGAAACACAATTCTGAGCGCTGACACGGGTTCGCAATTCCGAAGCACGCATTCTACAAGACAGACTCCAAATGGCTTTAATTCAAACACATTGTGTAGCGGTGGTGGCGGTGGTGGCGGTTATGGTTTCGCCACTGGTATGAAGGTTGGTAAGCAGCAACCTGACGGCCTGCTGAATCGGCCAACGCCTAGACGAATGAGATAGAGTGGCTGCAGGATATTTACATGGTGGCTATCAGGTGAATACGGCAGTGGTGGCGTGTGAGACGTGTGTGGACACGCGGGAGGCCAGAGGATGAACCTCACGTTACAGGAGACGAGTATGGCGTTATGGGCAAGGATATGATTTATTTTAAATATGATGCTAGACCAAAGTAAAGCAATATTTAATGCTATTCAGACTGCTACTCGGAATTGGAAAGAAGGCTATGCGATGGATATACAAGTCTTTGCTCGCAATCTGAAGATTATGACTTACCGGAACGACAGCACACAAGCAGCAAGTACTTACTAAGGAGGCCATAATTGTTAGCCTAATATTTTAGTAGACTACTAAGAATTCAAAAGGTAGGATGTGGGATTCATTCGAAATGACTCGATAGAAATTTTCGCCAGCCATTCAGCAGCGAGCAGAGACATGCTGCACATTTAACAACACAGCAGGGCGACATGGGGAAAACTTAAAGTGCGTCGAGTCATACAGTGTACGGTTTTAAAGCATTTAAGAGATTTTTAAATCTAACAGGGTCGTGGCGTGCTGGTGCGACAGTACCTAGCAGATGCCTGCCCCTGACTGAGCACTAACTTTCTGAAGGGAGCCACTCTCATAGCAATACTCCCTAACCCGAGCAAAGAGTTTCTTACGTTTGAAATAGGCATCTATTACACTCTTTCTAATTTTAAATATTGACAATAGTCTCAAGGCCTTCCAGGCCTACATAGAACGGTTACGTGGACGAATGCAGAGCCCAACATAGGGCCTAAGGGGCCCAGCGCCTAATCACACCATATGGAAATCATCGTAGGACGGCAATCGAAGGAACTTCCTTGGGTAGCTACGGAGTGGTTATCTTGGTTGAATATCAGCATAGAGTAAGCCCCCCAAATGTGCACGATTACCGCAATATTCACGTTTCTCGTAGCGCAAATCTTTAGCATGCGAACCTTGTCTAGTCCAGCTAAATTGAAAGCTAATAAAGGTTAGTGATACCCAATCATTTCGATGTATTTTTAACGTCAGATCGTTATAAGAGAACCCCTAAATGAAATATCTTAGACGAACGCCTCCTAAAACTCATTGGAAAGGAAGAATGCCAAGCCTGAGTCTGTTGCCTCCGGCCGGACGAGTTGCACAGATCATAGCGCTTTTCTCCTACGCAAGAAACAGCCCTCCATCTCTTGAACGAACACCGATGCTGGCAGCTCTCCAGCTACCACTGCCGAGGTCTCATCAACATGCTCGGATTCCATCAGCGGCCCCTCTCGGCGTGGCTGTCTAACGTCTCAACGCCATGCCCACGGACGCCTCGGCCTACTTGACACCGAGTAACGAACGAGCCGAATAGAGTTGAAACGTTCCAGACAAATTACACGAACTGCGGTGGTCGCACTTACCGTCCAATTTCTCCGAAAATAATGAAAGTCGTTATCCTGACAAAAGGAACTCGTTTTGATGAACAACATAAGCAACCTGCCGGGCCACCGTTGGGGGGGTATCGCAAAAATGGTAATCCGCCGAAGATAGCTGGCTCTAAAACTGCTTCTTCCTCTGAATTGCAGGCCTACGGTTTAATTCAGGATGCTCTTTACGCTCATGATTGAGCCGGGCATCCCTCCTCTTATAAACCTTTGGACATCCCAGACGGGAGCAAGGGAGATCTTGAGGTCTACCCCCGGCTTTATGTTTAGCCTTTATGTGACGAGTCATATTTCCCTTACTAGAATCCCCAGTGTACACTTTGGTACAGTAGGGACACTTAAGGAGCCCTTGCCCTATGCCTTGTGTTGGTGGAGGGGAGGATGATGCGCTCCCAGTGAGTGGCCTTGTAAGTAAATTAAAACATGAACTATGCTGATCTACAATATACAAGAGTTACTCACCCCTGGCCAGATATTCCACCGTTGTCCCCCTCAGAATTAAAACTCGACGGACTTTGAGGTATGTCTTGAGGCTCACCGGGAGCCATCCCACTTGCAGCCCGCACGCAGGCAGGCTGGATTCCGGCTTGATTACCCCCGCCAGTATAATTAGAGGGCGACCAACTCATTCCGCCATGGGGCCGACCATGGCGGTCCTGCGTGTGCGTGTGTGTCGATTCTAATAGTACTTTAAGTTGGTTCGGATTATCCTGTTTCGGTGGATCACTGCGTCCGCTTGGGGAGTTTGTGTACAGAAACATCATCTCGCAATAACAAGCGTCGCAGAAACCTTCGAGTTGGTTAGTATCGTGGCACAAGCCTTGGGTCGGAAGGCCAAATCTGCCAGCTCCATTGACAGACATCTTGTCTAGTGGTTTATCGACTCCTTTGAGAGGGTGAAGAAGAGTAAGTCGGGACTTCAACCAAGGCTTGGAGGTTGATGGCACCCGAGATTCGCTTTAGATCCGAGTCAAGCCAGCGGAATCGCTTTAACAGCCCCAGGTACCTTATGCACAACAAGAATTTCGCCGTTCAGTTCGGTCTACGGTTTCCGGGGATGGCTGTCTTCACTCCGGTCGATCTGTAGATGTTCGTCGGCAAAGGGAAGGGAGCCGCAACACGCTGGGTATACTCGTCAGTTGTGCACTTGATGGTATGCTCAGCCTCACATCAGCCCGAGATGAGAACCAGGGGTCCTTTCTGTTGTCGAAGCTCTTCGGATCTAAGGAGCAAGTCCCAAGGCTTGCGCCTTGCGTGTGGAAGTCCAGCTCGAAAGACGTAGGAGAACTCTTCGCAGAAATCTCCCTATGGATATAGGCCAGGAGAACTTACTGAATTTTGATCCTGGTGCAGAAGAGCTTGAACAAGCAGTTGACTGGGATCAGGAGTTGAAGACGAGGGTGTGTGTGTTCTCTTTCGCACGATTTTCAAGGCAGGGCTTGTACTAGAAAGTACTACGTAGGGTTTTTGGCAGGCAGCCTCGCTCACTCAGCCCCTCCTTGGGTTGGAGACTCTGAAAAGTTATTTCCGGCTTTTGACTGGTTCGAAATATTAGCGGCTCGTCTGTTTTGGAGTATCGTCAAAGTTCATAGGAACAACGCCAGCGAGGGGATGTGAAGCTTAATGTGCTGTCGGCATTAAGTTGGCGCATGCTTGGGAATCGTTGTCAAAACTGAGCTGACTAGCCCCTCACAGATTTGCAACACAAGAACTTTTCTAGCCATACGATCGGTCTTTGACTCAACAAGATAGCAAGGACATCCAGGACGCTGTCACTGGTAGCACGACAAAGGTACCGCCTCTGGCCTAGTCAAGTGATGCAGTATGTGTTGAATTGACTATCTCCGGATCTGGCCGTCACTGCTCTACCAAGCCATGATGCGTCGCAACTCGAGCGCTTCGATATTTGGCGCCGCTAGGGTTGATTGCTCGTCCATAGTTGTTTAGTTGTTTAAGATTGGCTAGTAGCATGAGTTAACGTGGTTGTTCAGGAAAGACCTTGTAAAAAGGGAGAACAGTGTACCAGTAGCTCCAGTGGCGGCTGACATACGTATGAATACCAGGGCCTGGTTCGTTTTGCGGGCTTCGAAAAAACGCCTAAAGCTGCCTGGGAATACAAGACCATTGTCTGCTACAAAATTATGGGTAGTAAGAGAGAGTGGCAAGGCGCATTCACGACAGTAGAGCACACCAAAGTACACCAAAGGGAACCGGGCAGATCCAGCCCAGCGGGCTTCTAGCTCTATAAGTTGACTAGAGTAATAAGTTGGCACCAACAGTGGCACCAACAGTTACATCGGCCGATCTTAGGCAGATTATTACCCTCAGATAGCGCCAGGCCAGCCACCGAACCCATGGACATGGCCTCCGAGAGTTCGCAAAAAATAAAGGAAACTCTTCGCTACGCCTCCTTATCCTTCGTGGAGCATGTGCGCGGGTTCAAGCCTTCAACGACTCTCACCGATAGACCCAGATAAGACATTCTAAACCCGTTTAGGATCGCATTGTTAGAATCCGATATCTGACATGGAGCACCTGAACAAGCGCAAGATGACCGTGCAGGCATGTCTCCCCCAACAGAGTTACGTTAGAGGCTCTGTCTTACTGTCATGGTTCTGGGCTCGCAGTATTTGTAGCGCCACAGCTTCCTAGAGATTTCGGCGCTATACTTGCATGAATTCTTGCATGAAAGCCACTTGAGATTCCGGCACGTAAAATCTCATGGAGCTTTTTTGGCGCTTCCGGGCTACTTCAGAGTTTAAAGTAAACTGAACCGCGACTGCATTGTAACAATCCAACAGCTTGTCACAAAATCTTTGTAGGCTTTGAAACAAGCAGGCTAGCTGTACTTATGATAAGGAGACGCATTAAGAGCCCAGGCACTCGTAGTTGAGCATTTCTTAGATTCGCGCTGTTGCGTCTTCAGCTACCGTAGGAAACAAAAGCAAGGCTGCCATGCATTTTCAAGCCTACGCTATGAATGCGTTCCAGTCTGTCGGGTGCAGAGCGACAAATAGGGGCTGTTATGCAATCAAGGCAAAATAACAACACGGCTACCCAAAGCATGAGACTCGAAGAGATAGCACTAATGATGACCAGTGCTTGTGGTAATCAATCGGTGCACTCAGTGGGCAGAGAGCTGTCCATGAGACAAAAAAGCACCGAGGGAAGTCGATGTAATGGCGCATTTAGCCTGATTTTTGGAGGGTGGGTTCGAACCTAATCGATGGCCAGAACCATCAAATCACCACGCTGGTGTTGCAAATAGAGAAGCATTTTGCGAAAAGCCAAGGGTAGGAAGCCTCCCTCGGACGAGAGGGCGTGGTACATTGACCCTGAGCACAGCTGAGGGCGTTTGGGCTCCCGCCTGTAGACTGCAGTCTGCAGCTTGCGCGTGTGGAGCCATGGAAATAACGATTCGGAAAGCAGCTCATGCAATGAATTTGGAAGGCCTCAATCTCCCGATGGCTTCGTTCTTCAGGTTCTGGGCCGAACTCCACTTTCTGTTACACTAGCGAATCTCCGCAGCGAAAGGAGAACATTGTATCAAAATGCAGTCAAATCAGCTTTAAGCGACGGTCTCTTTTCACGGACGCCGCGTGTTATTCGCATGGCGACATGGCGACCTGGCAACATGGCGACCTGTCACTGCCAAGTAGTCACTCTCACAACCGAACGCCAATCACGTTGACTAACGGCTCACGATATCAATAATCCCATGCAGTTGCTTCCCCACACCCCCAGCTCCCCTGAGTCTAAGATGTTAGCCCAACAGACAATCGGTAACTCGTGACTTGCTCGTCGATTTACCTTCCCGTCGCCGCTCTTAGCTAGAAAGCTTGCCAACTGCGGCCAATGGATTGTTTCTTACTTCCGCTTCGAGGCCCGGCTTCACACCCTTTCGCTAAACATTTCCAAATCGCCCGGGGTACTGCGTGTGCTGGACGTCCCCGCGTTTGACTCGATGCCCGCGGAACAGCAGCCCAACATAGGCGCTTTGACATTTCGGCGCCTCTACGAAACATGCGTTAAGCTAGGGGGGGCGGCAGCAAGGCTAGGGTCGCGCCGTCGCCGTGGGAGGGTGTATCCAGGATTTTTAGGGCGCCCTGTGGCTTTTTCGAACGCACGTTCGCAGTGGCTCACTTACAGCTTGGCTAGGCGGGGCTGCATTGAAGCGGGTATTGGCTCATCGGCAGTGGGATTGTTGCTTGCAGCTCGCACTATGATGGGCATGACAGCACTCCGGGCCGTTGTAAGCGGCCTAGCACGTGCAGCATTGCACACATTCAACCAATCTTATAAACGAGGAGGCGGACGGGCAGGAATGGTAAGCCAACGCCTCTTCTTGCGCCTTCGATGCGATGAGCCGTGAGCCGATGACAGGAAGCGCCCAACAAGCCGACTTGGCCCTCGCGCTGGCAGGGCATGTTCCAAAAAGGACCCCGAGATTTCGAGCCGGAAAAACAAATGCCGAGAAGGTGAGCACGGGCCAAGGCGGGCCTGGCGCGTCTCGCGGGGAAACAAGCTCAACATAGTGTGTAAGCGCAGTCCTTGGAAATCTAGGTACGTTGTTGAAACCTCCCAAAACAGAATCGGCCTGTCTTATCAAGACTGTTTAAGCCTCATCCATGAGCGATACCTTGCGCTCGATCCGCGCTAGCCGTGTGTGCTCGGCTAGGTTGCCACAACCAGATAGACCATTCAGGACTGGCCATGGTTTCGCTTTGCCTATTCGCTGAACAGTGAGCTTTTAAGCCTCAATTCAATCACATGCAATACCTTATTAGCTGATAGCGCCCCGAACCTGCGGAGGAACCCACATTGGCAGTTATATGGTAGCCTCAACTCTAAATGAAGCACTATATTCACAGACAACCTAAAAGTCAAACCATTAGTGTAGGGGTTGATGCAGCGTGCCTTCGAAACGCGCGTCAGGATCATACAAGCAACGGTGGGAGAGGACCTAGAACGGTGCACAACAGGATCGTTGTAGTTCCGAGTGATCATTAATTGAAGGCATACCATAAAAATAACGGCTCGAGGTTACATATATACAATAGAACGAGCCTAATTCGGCCAACAGGCCTGGGGCATTCATACGTTTCCTGACACGGCCATGCCATCAACGGCCAATTCTGTACCGCAGGTACCTATTTGGCGAACGCTTGAGTCTCTTCCAGCAAAACTCAATGTTTATGCTAATCTTCCTCTCTTCACTGGCCGTGGACCTATCTGGTGTTTCTTCCATTCGTGCTTCTTCTTCGCATCTTTCCTTTGGTATTGCTTCCCGCAAACTTGGCAAGCCAGATTCTGGCTGCCTTCTTCTGGGTTGCGGTGCTTGTGTCGAACATGTCGATCTCGGTTCCCCGTACTCCACTGCCCGGTGAATAGTTTCCCGCAGACTGGGCATTGGCTCGGAGGAGGAGCGGGTGGCAACGGTGCAGGCGTTGGAGGTGGCAAAGGTGTATAGCCCAAGTTGGGCCTCGCAACATCTGGGGCTAGGCCTTGCGGGGCTGGAAACAGAGCTGGCTCGACTCCGTTTTGATCAGCATAAACCGAAGCTGCAAGGGTTCGCATGTCCTGCTGCGGCACGGCCTGGTGCAATCTCGCTTGTTGCTGCGGCGGGGGATTGACGTGCATCCACCCGGACCCGAAGCCGCCGCCCATGCGTAACTGATTATCATTAAGCGTGTTGTAAAGCCCTAGGTGAGGGTTATTCGGCATAACAGGGGGATGGCCCTCAGGATGCCCAGTCACCCCAACCTCTTCGGGCGATTCGGGAAAGCGATAACCATATCCTGTGAGACTTTGCTGATGCTGGTGCTGGTACTGGTGCTGGTACTGGTGCTGGTACTGATGCTGGTGTAGGTGCTGGTGTGGGTACTGATAATGAGGGTGAGTCGACTGACGGAACCCAGAGGAATAAGGGAACGGCGGACTATGCTGCTGCAAGCCTCCATTGAGCAACGAGGAGGGCGTTCTTGCAGAAGAAGCGACATCGGAAGGGGAATTTAAAAATGTGTCGCTCATGCTGATACTATTGCCACGACTGTGTATTGTAGCTGTCCCCCTTTCTATCGGGTTGTAAGGCGATTGGTCAACTGACGCACCAAACCCTGTTGATACCGTCTCGACTGGAGAAAAATCCGAGGACATCTGGTAAGCATTGCTCGACCTTCTGGAGTAGTTGGACGCATCCGGCTGTTGGAAATATCGCGTTCGAGGATCGTCGTTGGTGGTTGGACTAACTGGGGACAAGTGATCAGAAATCGGGAGTGAGTGACACTGACGACCACCGTCATTGCTATTAATGACCTCCCGGTAGGCATTAGTCGTTGAAGATCGGGAAGAAGCATGTGGATGTGCTGTCCTAGTAGAGGAGTCTCTCCCGATGCGTGATGTGTCTCTTTGACGCTCTTGAACCGGCGACAGCATGCTCATAATGCTTTGTGGTGTTTGGATATCATCCACGCCGGCGGATAGCCTATGTGGATAGGGAGCTTCAAGTTCAGCGGGTGGGTAGGGGGCTTCAAGTTCGACGAATGGATAGGGACCTTCAAGTTCAGCGGGTGGACGGGGAGCTTCAAGTTCCGCGGGAAACGAAGAAGTAGGTGATCCAAGTACCGTTGAAGGTAACTCTTGTGCTCGGCCACCGCCGTGGAACCCACCCAAAACTTGAAACATTCTCTTGACGTGCTTTTGGAAGCTTTGAGGTACTTCTTTTTTGACTTGGGCGGTAGTTGGCTCTCTTTTACTCTTTGCTTCCAGCGCCTGCTGGCAGATGCTACGTTGTCGGAAAGGAGTGCGCTTCGACAAAGAAAGACGATGCTTGGGATTCGGTCGACGGTCGAAGTCACCAGCAGGACTTTCGTATGGTGGGGGTTGTTGCGTGCCTTGGTGACCGCTGGTAGGCCTTCTTTGAAAATGAAAGGGGTTAAAACTGAATCATATGAGTATAGGGCTGACGTAAATATAGGAGTAGTGGAGAGGGAAGTACAAACCTGAATATCAAAATCTGCTGTGACTGTTCTATCAGAATTCTCATCTTCGTAAAGGCCCTGCCGGTATATTTCAGTTCCTTCCAAGCAAGCAATCCAGCTGAAGGACCGAGAGGCCTTTATCTGCGCGGACAACTTCGGAAACTACGAAAACACCCCATCCCGCTCAGTTGCATTTGTCCTTCTGGTGATCTGCATAAGTTTTAACCTATGCGAGCCCGCCAAAAGTTGGCAGAGGACCGAGCAATGCGGAGAGTACGATACCCATGCTGTCGTCCTGCCACGTCGATGCGCCCGAACCATAATCGATAAGGGACTCCGGGGGATAACCATGGACCCAGCTTACTGACTATAGCGCGAGTGGGATTTAATTGTTTGCCTGATAATGAAAGGGCGGAGGGCGCGTAGTTCTATCCTGCGGCGACTGAGAAGGTCCGGGGCAGGCGGGCCATAACCATCACTAGGCCCATTCAGTTGCCCTATTGTTTCAAATGACTAGACAAGTGCTAAACTTGGCAATACGACTCTCGCACTCTTTGCGTGATTCTGTACGACGCATATTGGCCTGAGGATATCAACTTTGGCGCTATTAGGAGGCCGCAAGCACTTAGCGAGCTAGAGTCGAAGAACTTACGCAATTTTGTCTGCCTTATCAGACCGACACCGGCAGGTTGATGATGGTGCTATTGTTGGGTATGAACTCGAAATACAGGGCGGACTGGTGTGCTGAAGGGGCGCCTAGAAAGGGTATCCGGTCTCCAAACGCGAGGAGGATTTCGAGTCTTACTGGCCGGGAACCACCGGCGACACCGCTTCGACGAAGCTTCTTGCTAGTACATGCCCACGATCCTGGAGGACACTTCATCAGCTGCCAATTATTATCGCGTCCCTAGCATTGGGTTTGTAATCGGAGAGTCGACCTTCCGACATGGACCACGCTGGGGGAGGAAATGCCGACTCTGTTTGGAGGACTGTGGTATGTGGCAGCTGAGGGCGGCTCAACCAGCTGGCGGGGGCAGGCGGCCATTTTGTGAAAAAACGCATCAGAAAGAACGCATCGGAAAGAACGCATCGGAAAAAAAGCAACGGCAAGCAGCAAAACATGCACTCGTTTTGGCACGATAAAGAGTAGGTCCTTACGGTATATCTATACACAGGCCTAAGGGGGCAGTGCTTCGCCTTATACACGCTCCGTTCGATTATATGGGGTGCCACAGCCGCTTGCATACTTTAAAGGGAAGGGCTGACGCTGCTAGGCATTCTCCAAGGTTGACTTCAACTTTTCATTCACACCGGGCGGCAATCATTTCGTTACGTGGTGGGGGCTGACGTCCCAAAGATTTGTTGTTCCTTTGTATTCGTCTCCACGTAAGTTACGAACACGTTTAAATCGCGGGATCAGCGAGGACACAAGCTCAGGACGCTTCCCACGCAGACTCGGAAAAATCGAAGGGCAAACGAACGAAGTGCTGGCCGTCTCTCTAGCCGCCCAAAGCGTCCGGAGTACACGATGGGGGCTACCATACTATCGCTTAAACCCTGAAACTCGTTGCCTTCTTTACCCCCCTTCTCTCAGTCCCTTCACTGGCCCTAACGTAACGAAACAGACTATTGCTCTTTGCTGCTTGCGGTATGGTTAGGAAGGAGGACAAAGTCCTGCAACATTGACTCCGCGATCTCTCTAAAAATAGACGTTGGCTGAAATGAAGCGTGTGAGCACACCGCATTCGGATCCACTGATAGCAGACAGGCTGGCTTGAGTTGCACGCGGTAAGCTGGGTGACTCGCGGTTAGGGTCGGGCTACAGCAGTCACCGATTTATCTTCGCTGTTGCGGGGAGTGCAGGAGCTGAGGGATGAAGCTGAGAGTGGCGTCTGGGTGAAAAAGTGTGGAGAGTATGAAAGGTGGTGACGTCTGGTTTGCGGCTAGAACCCTAATTGGCGAAGCGGCCGAAAGGCGTGAAAGGGTCCCCTCCACCAAACGGTGCACAGACGGTATATGCATCTTTGCGCGGACCACGCGACTGCCCGTGTCGATCCTGCCCGTCAACCCATTGCAGCTACCACCAGGCCGGGGGATTGCTGTCACGGGCTCTGGCCATCGGGCCACCCAACTGGCCCTTTCGCTCGTGACGCCCCGCCCGCGCACCGCGCCGCAACTCGCCAATTGTGCCGGACCACCCACTGGCCGCCCGGCTCGCATGCACCACAGTCGGGCCCAATCATCCTCCACTTGCCCTGGTGCGACCATCGTGGTGTCGCCTTGTTGATCACTCGCCTAGCCCTGAAACGCTCGACGCTGATGGTAATTGGTGTATGCCGTAACGTCGTTCGTTACTGTAAGATGTGCCGCACCTAATTAGCCAACCCGAGCCGCATCGCCCTCCACCGCCCTCTGTCCCCCCACCAAAGTTCAACGCGCACACCTCCCCTCCATCGCCCTTCCTCCCTCCCCCCTATCGCCCTTCCTCCTCCACGCGCCAACACAGTCCCGTTTCAGCCACTACCAGCCCAGCTCGCCCAACCCAGCTAACAGCCAACCAACAAACCAGCCAGCAAAAAGGGATCAGCGATTGCCCTCACTCGCTTGCACACACACAGTATGTACACAAGCTTCTCCCCCCCCCTCCGGCATCGGCCAGCGGGCAGGGTCGGCCAGCCGCACCCTCTCCTACTCGGCTTAAAAAAAAAAAAAAAAAAAAAA
>KV751119.1:2090-12555 GCA_001692915.1 Glonium stellatum
ATGACGTGCTGAGCCAGTGCTTCTGGGCAGCAACACGTAGTAAGGGCCGTGCCGCGATCGGAGAGGCAACAAGGCGAGCAGGCGAAAAGGCGAGCAGGCGTACCTACACACGCTACAGTACCGTACTCTCACGGCTGGTGCCCAACTATCTCAAACTGTAACCTGATGCCGCGTGATGGCACTGGCAAGAAGGCAATCGAGCATGATGCACTGTGCACTGTGCACAACATGTCCACACCCTGACCCTGGGACCCAGGTAATAGCATTTGTTTTTCCAGTGGAAATGGGAGGCCGTATCGCCAGTTGCAATGCGGCTCTCGTCTTCTTATGGTAGAGAGACGCTATATCATGGCTCGATCACGGCCGCTGTCCTTGGCTGTTAGGTATTAAGCCTCCCTCTTCATACTCCTAGGCTGAGCTCATCGTTCCTCTAGTCACCGGTCAATATATATTATTCTTGGTCGGGATCCACAATGTCGTCTCCAGAAGTAAGCCTAAATAATCATTTCTTTATGTTGCGTAAGCTCGTGCGCCCATAGTTTTGTGGTGGTCTCTGGGGCTGCGGCTCCCTGCTGTGCAATATGGCCTTCGCTGTTTTGGTGCTCTTTGGGCCTTTAGTGCCTGACAGGGCTTGTGTCAGCCCAGCATTGCCAGGAGATGCCTCCTTAGGGAAATGTCATTAAATTACCTTGAGCATATGTTTTTCTGCGGGCTCCCCTAGAAGCAACTCTCATACTTCATTCGCCTACTTGGTTTTTATTGTTGACTTGTGCCTGGTGCGCTCGAGAATCGCGAAATGTGTGGGTACCCCTGCTCACTGGTTTATTTCAGCAAAACAAAACTGCTTTGAGTTCTCAGCCGCCCGCCATACCTTTGAAGTCTCCTCTTCGTCCGCCACCGTACAGCCCGCTGGTCGCTGCACCAAACCAAAACTCACCGAACACATACACCCAGACGGGCGAGGGCACTGTTAACATTATGGCTGGTTACGACTTGGTCTACCAAAAGGTTGGAGCGGGAGGAGACGCGGATCAGCACAATGGGCCACATTTCCAGAATGGTTTCGTCCCCGGATTCAGGTCGGGTTATGGGGAGGTGACCGCAGATGGAAACGCGAAGCAGCATAATGGTGCTAAAATCGATTCAAATCCTTCAGGATCTAAAAGCGGTCAGCAAAACATGAGGAGTAATTGATGGGTCGTGCATACCGGTTTGTGGCTGAGCGAGGCTTTCCGGTTGGCTTTCTTAACCGTTCTGCTACGTCAACTGAGGACGGTTTGATAGCCACGTTTGCTTTATTTTATCTACACCTCCTGCTAGTTTTTTTTCTCTCTAGAATTTTGGCTGCAAACTAGCGTGTCTATTAATGGCAAGGCCACGAATTCAAGGCGATTTCTTCGAGAATTATTCAGCCTCCTCTCTTTCACCTTTCAGGTAGACGTTAGTTCTAATCTACTAAGGGAGTGGGGAGTAGTTCTTGAATAGAGTGCCACGAACTTCGACAGCTGCGTTGCCGACCTATCCTGCCACTCTAAGCCACGCGACTTGTCAGACTTTGTTGATTCTGCTGCGCCCTCGCTCCGCGACTAGTTCTACCAGAATCTGTCTCAGTGTAGACTAAGTAAATCCTGAAGTTCCTCAGGCACACTGCGTTAGGGAACGTACATAATGGGAGTGCTTCGAAGGAATGCGAAAGTGCACACTCGACTGGTAAGATCAGACAACCAAAGTTTTACGTATTCTAATTATATGCTATATTTTCCGCTAGCAATATTGCTTTCGCTCGAATAATGTGGCCAACCTCCGACCTGGGTCACCTCATCGGGCCAATCCTCGAAAATTACCGCGAACACTTTGAGCCAAAAACAAAATAATCCTAGTCCAGTAGGCAGCCACATAAAGTCCACAAGTATACAGAGGCAGCAGTCTCAGTCTTCGTCAACCCCAACACACTGCCATTTTAAGCCTTGATAAAGCTAATAGTACCGCTCAGTCCCAGATAAAATTCAACGGCTGCAATACGTAGCTAGTTCTATATCCCTGACATGGATTCTCAGGAACGCGTTAATCCTTCATCAACCGTCATGGACAGCCCATCCCAACACCAAAGCGACAAACAAGACTGCAAGTGCTTACAATGTTACCAATTTTCGGAAATCTGCATGGAACTTAAAAATACTGGAATTAAAGAATTGGTTGATAAAACACAGAACTTTTCGTTGTACAATAGTGTCCATGCTCAAGGTCACTCGAACGTTCACAATGGGTAAGAAATCACAGTACTGGGCAAGAACTTCTCAAAACTGACTTGAAAAAGAAACGTGTACAATTTCATCGTACCGTCTGATTTGTGTAAAAATCCTAGAAGAACTCCAATAGTGCCGACTGACTTTGAAACCACCCCCTGCCACCGCCAACGTACGCCTCACTCACAGCATGTCGAGAATAAACATTCTGACGAGTCCGACAGCTGGGCCTCGGAGGTCGGCGTGCTGATGCAAATAATTATACTTACATTTATTTTGGGTTTCATATTTTCTACTTCTGGAGGTTATTTAGCAGGTTCAAAACGAATGCGCGTGCCACTCACCATCGTCCACCCCCAAGGATTCATCCAACAGCTCATCCACACCTACCTCATTGAGGTTAATATGGACAGTAATTCTCATACCGTTCTCTTCATTGCACCGATGGATACTGCGGAAGGATTTCGAATCGCCTGCTGTAAGCATGTTAAGCTAGCATCAACTAGTTCCGAAGAGTCAGGGGCTGCGTCCATTAGCTCTATATGCGTAAACCCTGCTATATGCATGCAATGCATTGTTCGCTGCACTGCACTTGAGAAACATTCGGCTCATACCAGCAGTTATGGACCAGTTGAATTTCAACATCACATCAATTCGCCAACCATACTAGAACCCCCGGCCCACGGAAACACCTCCAGACTACTAGAACCAGTACAAATTATTCAAACCGGGAGCACAAAATTGCCAAACTCTTGCGTCAAGTTCTCACTACTCGCCGTGGTCCTCCTCATAGCCCTCGGTCTTGTCGCTATAACCATCACAACATGCATGTCAATTCTCCTCGCCCTCTTCTCCATTAAAGTCATCCTCAGAGGCTGCCCGTTCAAGACGCATCAAGTATTCCGAACGCCTCTCGATGAGCAGTACAGTCTGCTTCACGGCTATTCGCGTGCACATTCTATCCTGACACTCATGTGCCCCAGCCTTTCTACGAGAAGCACTATGCTCATCTTGCAGAAGAACACGAGGAGCAGGACTTGGGTCTAAGAGGCGACTCTCATCCTACAAAGGAGAGTGCTGAGAAGCTATTGAGATAGGACGACATTTGGCTTGGCGGGGGTGTGATCGTTGTCTTTGTTCGCATAGCGGCGCGCTCCTACGGTATGCTTCAAATACAGAATATCCGGATACGGTGCCAGAAGCTGTATACGACTCAATGCGATTAATGCAGGTGCGGGACGAGCCGAATTGCGTAAGCATGTTCACGAGTGATAACTAATAGTAATTAAAGCGACGTGGCACTGGACGCCGCCGCTACGAGCAGGAAAGGTGGCCAACTCGCATCGGCCTCATCCTTGCTACGGTGGGAACTTGGAAGAGTTTGAGCAAAATGGAGGACAAGTGTTATAGAATATTAATAAGTGACTAGCTATCGTCAACTTAGCCATACGTAGAGTCTCAAAAACCCCCGTAATTATAATACAGCCCGCTACATGATCAGCTTCCATCCTCTCCGGCGACATTTGATTCCGCTATGTGCATCAGCTTCGCTCGATCAATACTAATCGTACATAAATAGTAACTACAATAGGCGGTTGTGGTTGTACTTAGGGATTATCTAATTGCCTAGAATTGCTCTAGCTGCCTGGGAGAATTAGAACTGCTGTACGCTCCTCATAATCGACAAGCTTTCTTCCTCCCTCCTCTTTTTGGTCCCATCCCAATCGTGCAAGTATAACAGCAGTAGACTGCCGATAGATAACCGTAGTATCGTACTGGTGGAAATCTTATGATATGTGCTGTGAAGGCCACAATCCTGCGGAGGCTGATCGCGAACTTGAAGCTCTTGCAGCTAAGCATGGGCAATGCCATAGTTATCATGTATAGTGGGGAGCTATTAAGTGAATTTGAAATTGAGTTTTACAAAAGGGGGATGGAAGCTGGTGGCGCACTAAGCTGCGGTATATCAGATAACAGTGGCTAGGAATACGTAACTATAACTACTACAAGTAGAAGAATATACAACAGCCAAAGGCAAACTAGTGTAGTGAAATCATTAAGGCTTATTACGCATATCCGGAAGCGTTTAATTACTGCATGTACTATCCTGAGGGCCAAGGTGACTTGAGGAGCCGAATCTAGCCGTATGTACAAGATCGAGATTGGACAAAGCCGTATCTTACTAACAAGTACAAAGCCCATTTTAGCCTTGCCATCGCGTGCCTCGCCTTGCAGCTTCCTACGCTTACGGTAATTATTGTATCAGCTCGGTGGTTACTAGCCCAACTGCTTTTGTGATCATGAAGTAACTTATATACTAGAGGGGACTTGTAGCCAGTGGTACGGGATGGGTGATACTTAATTGTTACAAGAATAAAGCCTAGGGCAGCGGTGGATTCGAACGATCACGGCAGAGCCGCTTCTCGCCAGCTTTTCCTATCCTTCATCAGCAAAAATATTAGCATCAAATAGGGGTTTGGTCGGTACGGATAGCGAATGTCCCTGTTAGCGCCGAGGGGCTTGTATAAGCACAACTCATCAATGGTTGCAGTGCTGATATCCTATATGATAACGGGAAACGCCTGTTGGGTAGGAAAAGATACTACCGAAGGGGGGCCTATAAACTACTCTTATTTATACCTGCTAGGTTCTTTAAGTATTTGAATTAGCCTTGATTAATATAATACTTCTTAGTTGTTAACACATTGTAGTATATCTGTATTGTTGAACTGCAAGGCTGAAGATCCAGAATGAGAACTCTGATTCAAAAGGTAGGCTCTACAACCTCTATATATATAACACCATGAAACGGTATACGTAATATCCATGTAAGGTCTTGTGTAACATGATCGTATCAAAACAGTAGTAAAACAGACCAGTAAGAGAATACGAACGAAGCCTTGGCACCAGCTCAACATGTATAATATTTGAAACGCAATTCATGATTCTACAGTAGCCCCTTTTACGAATATAAAGATAAAGCCCACTTGGAAGGGTTTAAGTGGGAAGGTTGGAAAGCTGAGTAAGGTCTATCTCAATAAAACTTATAGCGCCAGAAGAATGCCCAAGTACAATAAAAGCTCCCCGAACCGCCACTGCTTCTGTCCTGAAATCTTGGGGAAGCCAAAGGATTTCGTCCATACTATCGCTACATACCCACTCTTTACTGATAAAGAAACCGCGCGGAGGTATATAATGGGGTGGAAGTAAAAAGCCTGAAACCTTATGGCTAAAATTAATCTGTCCCCTATTTGAATTTAGGTATGACCCATCAGGCGAAAAAGAAAGTTGAGAAATCATTTCAGGGACAGCAATAGATGCGCTGAGGGTTCCGGTTGCTAAGTCCCAGAGCTTAACCGTCTTATCGCTCGACGCCGACGCGACTAACTGGCCATCCGGCGAGAAGGCTACGGCCTGAACCCAGTCTGTATGGCCTTTAAGCGGGCTGAGCGCCATCTCTACCCCTGTTGCTAAGTCCCAGAGCTTAACCGTGTTATCGATCGACGCCGACGCGACTAACTGGCCATCCGGCGAGAAGGCTACGGCCCGGACCCAGCCTCTATGGCCTTTAAGCGGGCTAAGCGCCGTCTCTGCCCCCGTTGCTGAGTCCCAGAGCTTAACCGTGTTATCGCTCGACGCCGACGCGACTAACTGGCCATCCGGCGAGAAGGCTATGGCCTGGACCCAGTCTGTATGACCTTTAAGCGGGCTGAGCGCCGCCTCTACCCCCGTTGCTAAGTCCCAGAGCTTAACTGTCGCATCCCTCGACGCCGACGCGACTAACTGGCCATCTGGCGAGAAGGCTACGGCCTGGACCTAGCCTCTATGGCCTTTAAGCGGGCTAAGCGCCGTCTCTGCCCCCGTTGCTAAGTCCCAGAGCTTAACCGTGTTATCGTCCGACGCCGACGCGACTAGCTGGCCATCCGGCGAGAAAGCTACGGCGTTGATAGAGCCTATGTGGCCCTCAAGCGTGCTGTGTGCCGTCCCGGTGGCTAAGTCCCAGAGCTTGGCAGTCCAGTCTGCTGACCCTGATGCGACTAGTCGGCCGTCTGGCGAGAAGGCTACGGAATTAATAGGGTTTGTGTGACCCTGGAGCGTGCTACGCGCTGCGCCTGTGACTAGGTCCCAGAGCTTGATTGTCTCGTCATTTGATGCTGACGCGACTAGTTGGCCATCCGGTGAGAAAGCTACGGCGCTGACCTTAAGCGTGTGACCCTCGAGCGTGCTGCGCGTAGCCCCCGTTGTCGAGTCCCAGAGCCTGACTGTCGTGTCGTCTGATGCTGATGCGACTAGCCGGCCATCCGGTGAGAAGGCCACGTCGTTAACATTCCATGTGTGGCCCTCAAGCGTTTGTAATAAAGCACTCCAGTCCCTCTGCACTTTAGGGGGCCTGCAGATCCATCTCGGCACCTGGTCCTTAAACGTGTTTCTGACGATGCTCTTCTCCGGCGTAAAAATCAATGCTGATGAATATAACTGAAGAGGCGCTTCCTCGATTATCGACCTGTTCTTAAGTATGAACCGCTTTGCATCACGAAGGAAGTCGAATAGCTCTGTATTTGTTTTAGTCTGCATTGCGTTTATGTTAGTGAGAAATTGGTGTACTGTTGGTGATTAGATTTACCTCCGAAATTGACTGCAGGATATCTATCATTGAGACAATCTCATTTAGGTTTCCCATAAGGCTTAAAGCTTCAACCCAGTAGAGCAGACGCTCTTGAAGAAACACGTGAACATGATCCCCATCACAAATTGTGGTCTTGCTGTGCTCTAGATGATAGACCCAATAGCGACATGCATATTGGACTTCTGGTGACAGTGCATGTTTAATGGCTTCATTGTCGATCTTATTCCGTCGCGTTCCTGGCCACTGCACATTGCAAATGTCTTGTTTGAGACGTTTAGATCTTGATAATAGTTTAACGCATTTGCTGGCCAGCCTCTTATGCACTTCCTTCTCGTCTATCCAAAAAGGATTTTTCCCACTTTTTTGAGGATCAAGAAGAAAGTCCCGAAAAGAAAGATGCAGAAGCCTTATAGGAGTAGTCCGGTTTTCCGTGACGCTAAGAACGGAATGCAGCAAGTCTAGTCTATAGGCAATCTCATCTTCCGGGATATCAAGGAGATTCGCGAGAGCAGTAACCGAGAGAGGATTAGCAAGGATGACAATTGCCCCGACTACTTCTCGAAACTCTCTGGCTAGCGTTTCTCTTTCGGTATCGTCTTGGTCGAAAAGTAGCTGGGTAAGGATTGGAAGATAGGTCCTGTCAAGCTTCGAGGCCTGACTTGCGGTTTGGTGTTCAAGGATTGTCATCAACCGCTTCTTCGGGTCCCATTTAGGATCTCCAATAAATCGACATACGGTTGCTGCGAAAATAAAAAGTGGGACCGCCATTTGAGTAAGAATAGAGATGTTCGCTTCTCCTGGCCAATCAACGGGTAACCGGCGGTCGACTTGTATTCTAGTCAACTCGTATTTTAAGAAAGCGGAGATGTCATGCTCAATCGTTGCCTCAGCTATTTCATGGAGAATAAAATCCCGATGGGCTGACTCTGCCATTTGCCGAAAGCTGAGGCGAATAGGCAGCTCTGGCCTGCTTGTCACAAATACCCGTAGGCGTATTGGCCGTACGTCCTTAGCCTGTGCTAGAAGTCGAAGGATTGCTTTTATATCCTCTTCTCGCTCACATTCGTCTAATGCGTCAATGACAACCAGCAGCACTGAGGTGTACGGAGAAGCTCGCTTTATTTCAGACAGTGGCTGAAGAATAAGTTTCTCGAACTGATCTTTGAGAGATTTTTCGGAAATAGTAGGGTCGGCGTCGATCGCTTTTTTTATTCCAGGCGCCAGTTCCGGCGTGTGTGATATCAACTGTGTTGTAATAGTGGTGAAGAATCTCGTTGCACTCCCACGGTCGCCCTCGCCTCTCTTGAAGAAGAAGCTGGCTCCTAGGACATTTTGGTTTGCAAAAACTCGGGCAATAGTCCGAGCGATTGTGGACTTCCCGGTGCCAGCCATACCACTCAACCAAAATATACACTTGGCGTCCGGATCCTTTGACCATTCCGTAATATGGTGCCGCAGGTCGACCCTTGTATCCTCGAGACATGTCGCATTATATTCTTCATCATGCGAATCGAAGGAGGCACCTTTTGCTGTGGGAAGTTTGGCTAAATAAGTGTTTTGGTCCGTTGAGTCTACCTTTCGATAGACAGCATCAGCTATAAGGTTTGAGTTGTCTAACTTCCGATCGACATTAATCAGAAGGCCGCTAGCCCAACGAGTTATTAGTTGTCATCCACAATAAGACGGATGTATAAGGCTCACGTTTGATCAACTTGGAGCACTGACGAGAAGGTCTGTTTATGTCTTCCGAGACGAAGGATGACCTTTTCGACCTCCTTGCTCTTAAATGGCCATTTTAGAGCTCGTAATCCGAACCGGCTCATAGCCTTACGGGCCTCCCCTGGGTCAAGCTTCTTTTGTAGTGCTTCTAGCTCTGAGAAGCAATCCTCGAGTGAATCAGATAACTTCTGGGAGACTGAAAGCCGCGTTTTATTATGCGCCCCATCCAATAGCTGCTTAACACCATTGAGGACGTCTTTAACGCTGTTTACCTCTCTTTGGAGGTGTCCGATATCTTCCTTAGCATCCTTCACAGCGACCGAGTACTGAAAGCAAAGCGAGGCGACTTGAGCAGATAAGTCGACCACGGCAATCACGTTGGCTGCCACTGAAAGGCCATCCATAATGCGGGGTAGTAACGAGGTGTCCGGATTGAGGGCAAGGCTGGGCGGGCCAAGACGGTGTTACGGCGGTTGTATATTATACCTAATTATTCAAAGTATGTTGGTTAGAGCATTAGGATAATGTTAAGATATAACGGCGATTACCACAACGTAGATGTTCGTATGTAGTGAGCGCCGAAGTGGCCTAGGGGAGAGGGGCGGCAAGGCATCATGAGCTGAAGACTGCGATGTTTGGGCTGTTGGCTGCGAAGAGCGAAGTGGCTGTGATTGCAGCCCAGTCTGTTAAGCCCGGTCATGTGGCTCACGCCAATTGGTGCTGCTTGGACAGCAGTTTTTCAAGTCGCTAGAGTGCGGGTAAGTAGCTAGGGAAGGTGGCTGACCCGTACCTACCGTAAAGGATGGTCGCGAACTCTTTTGCGTTTGCCCCACTGACCACGGGCCACTGTGGCTTGTCAAACCATGTCTTCCGCGAACACGTATCCTACCTTGTCTCAATAACATTGTCGAGTGGACTTTGCTTTCCGTGATGGTATGAAAAAGATGATTCTGCAACGACTATGTTCTGCCCATTCAAATGCCCTTGGGGGTAGAAGACAGCTCTTACTCGTCACCGTCTCACGCAAGGCCGATAAGACGCTTTTTTGCATGAGCTGCATGTGATACCCCACTCTGTATCACAAGCTCGCAGGTACGAATACTTTATTTTGTTTCCGTAAGGCGTTGTGTTTTTGGCTTCCCTTTACCACGACTATCTATTCCATTGCGGACCAACCCTAAGTGATACCTTATCACATCGGTGAAAATATCGGTAGCTGGGGTGATGGAGGCCTTGGAGCAGTAGCATGAAAAGACGGCATCCTTCTAGTACCACGATTTAGTAGTGTGTATAATTTTCCTGATTGTGGCATACGTGAGTACGGTGGGGCGGGGAAAACTTACTTTTGATTGAAGCTGAAAAGAGTCAAGTTCGTGATTATTTCGACCTACAGTATCACAGTCATCCTCTGGCAAAATACCCCGGTCCATTCCTTCAAAGAATCTCAGACTGGCCACTCGTGGCACACTGCTACAAGGGTGACGAGGCGTATATGGGAATGTAAGAGCCACACGAAATACGGTAAATCTTTTTCTGAGAATCACCCTGATAACCCCTACGGGAATACTAAGACTGCAACTAACAGTGCCCAACCATCCGTTATGGTGCCAAAAACATCTTAGCCAGTACCCCTGGGACACTCTAAGTCAAGCACGGCACCAAAACCAACACCAAAAAGGAGCCTGGTATAAGACTCTTAACATTTTAGCCGACGCTCCTAGCGTGCAATGGAGATCGACAAGCACGAGTATGCTATGAGGTGAAAATTCCTAGCCCCCGCATTCTCAGAGCGCGCTCTGAAGAGGGCGGTGTGCCCGTTGCTGTCGAGGCGCGTGGGTTGTCGGGCGGCCTCGCGGGGTTGTTGGGGGGCGCG
>KV751121.1:10492-25174 GCA_001692915.1 Glonium stellatum
ATCGTATGTGCTGAAATTTGGCGAAAAAGCAGTATATATTCTAAAAGTAACCCTCCTCATGGATTAATTAACAAGACAAGAAAGCAAAAGCGGTGCACAATACCCACTAAAATACCACAAAAGACACGGACAATGCCGCTTCGGGGTCTCGGAGCCTTATTAAACTAGTTGTTTCCCAGGGTATTTCAATGGTGTAATTCAATGGTGTAATAGAATATGGAGGCTGTTTCAAGTCTTAGTACTGGTAAGGGATAATGCTTACAAGGGTCTTAATTGACTCGTTCACGTGATCATCGGACGAGTGATCGGGAGTTTGAAGGGGTGGAATACGAAGACGGATATGCCCGCACGTCGAATCGGTGTTCGTGCCTTGCAGATCAAGACCGCACACAGTTAAGCGGATTAGCTTATTCTTAAGGTTTAATGGGAAAGCTGGCCAAGCGAAAGCACAGTCGTCTCTCCACGCACTTTTCGGCTGTGCTGTCAAAGCTCGAGTTTTGATAGTAATGTGACTGGAATCTTTCCTTAAAATACTTAATGTAGTGCCTACCATCATAGACAAGCTGCGGGAAGGAGCAACAAGCTACCCGGCCCGATGCGTTGTGCCTAAAATGTCTTTCCAGCTTATACTCGCCTCTTCGAGAGGAGTACTGTAGGCGCTGCTTGACTTGTGAGGAAGTCTTCGAATCGTTAAAACAGCAAAGCTATTTTACACAAGGCCCTTCAAGAATGACGGACAGTCACAAGTAAAGATTAGGAGCAATTCAGAAAGACGTGTCTCCGAGCCACGAAACATAATTGGACTGCAGTCGTGGCCACTTTGATGTCCACGGTAGCATATAGCTAAAAGTACCCTGATTATGCACGAAAAATAATGGTGCGGGCATGTCAATGTACGATATTAGCGCGCCAAGCCGTACATAAGTAGGCAATCGATACTGCCAACGGAGGCGTGAGGTTGTCTTGTCAACTGTCCAAAATATAAAACGACTGGATGATGGTACGATCTAACTTAAGACATAGAGCTACTTATCTGGGACTGGCAGAGTGGGGGGTAGGTGGGGGTTTTCGTCTAAATTTGTACCGCAGTAAGCCTTTGAAAATCCGGGGAAACGCTAATGACATTATAACAAGGGAAACCCATCAACATCATACTTCCCCTGGCCTCTCTGCTACAATATATATGAAACAACATCCGGCCATGCTGTCCATTGCCAATCACGGCCTTCAGGCTGTCCAAGTCTTCCTGCTGCCATGCGCTGGCTCCCCTCTCCCGGTACCCGCCCGACTTCTTCCGTTTCACAACAGCTTCTAGAAGGCCAAGCATGAGCAGGCAACCCCTTATATGATCAAAACCTCGTCTTTTAATCGGCAGTATTGTTGTCAGGTTAGTGAACCAACTCCTCTTATGCAGGCATGGCTTGGGCTTTGCGCCGCAGCCTGAGCCTCCGGCTTTGCGAGCCGCTCTCCAGATTGAGGCGTGCAGCAGCAGAAAGACGACCTGATCACCACTCATTACTCCTCTGAGCAACACGGACACTCCGTCTCAATCAGTAATGCTGTACCGTGTCGCTTCGTTCGCCCGCTAAATCAACTACGGTGGGGCCTTTTCCCCGTCGATAACGGAGCATCGCCATACCACTGGCCACACTTTTAGCCGGTCCATTTGGCCGCTGCGACCACCCTGAGCCGCACAATATGGCGAGCTTTCAATCCTGGGTAGCACGTATATCGCGCTTTCAATTTTGGTCCAGAATTGATTGTGTATTCCGACCCGTACCAAGAACCAGGCAATGCCTTATATTCTCCCCTTTCGCACACTAAGTCACTCGAGCTTCTCGATTGATTCTATTTGCTTCTGAGAAAGCTCCATCAGAATGGTTGTTGCAGCAATACCCGTTCTCAAGAAAGATGAGGTTGAGATCGCCCAGGCCGAGGCGCCTCACCTCAGGAAGGTCGATTGGCTTGCAGAACCTGGTTTGAGGAAGCTGTACGCATGGGCTTTTGTCATTTGCCTTGCCTCGGCCACCACGGGTTATGATGGGTAAGGCTCTGCTAAATTCATGATCTGAAGGAATTTTTGACAGACCGAAATGCTAATATAATACTTCTACAGATCTATGTTGAACAATCTGCGTATCCTCGATACATGGACTAAATATTTCAATAATCCGCAAGGCTCTCAACTAGGTCTTTTGACTGCGCTTTACAGCATTGGTAGTATCGCAAGTCTTCCATTCGTGTATGATTACCCTGCGTGTCATAAAGAAGACTTCTTTCTTAACCGTTGGTAGTCCGTTCATTGCCGATCATTGGGGTCGGAAGATCGCAATTGCAATTGGTTGTGTGATTATGATTGCCGGTGCAGCCGTGCAAGGTGCAGCTAAAAATCTGGCCAGTAAGTCTTCGAAATTGTTTTCATGGAGTAGAGTTGCCATTAATCGTTAATTAGTGTTCATGATCGGACGAACTTTTATGGGTTTCGGGAACTCTCTCGCTCAACTATCTTCGCCACTATTGCTCACGGAACTGTGCCACCCTCAGCACAGAGGTCGTGTGACTGCGATCTATAACTGTCTCTGGAACGTTGGTGCTATTAGTATGGCCCGTCCTCAACAATTATTTGAGAGAATAATTGAGAGCTAATTGATGCTTAGTTTGCACGTGGCTGACCTTCGGTACTAAGAGAATTTCCACCGACTGGTCCTGGAGAGTTCCAGCACTCACGCAAGCCTTCCCATCCGTCATCCAGCTTGCCTTCATCGTCTTCATTCCTGAATCTCCACGTTGGCTCATTTCCAAGGAACGAAACCAAGAAGCCTTAGATATCCTCGGCAAGTATCACGCTAATGGGGACAACAACAACCCCACGGTTCAATTCGAATATCATGAGATCAAGGAGACGCTCCGCCTAGAATTCCAGTACCAGAAGACAAGCAGCTACTTGGACTTCTTTAAGACCCGCGGAAATAGGTATAGGCTTTTGCTATTGGCTAGCCTTGGCTTATTCTCACAATGGAGTGGCAACGGTCTCGTTAGCTACTACGCTACGGATGTGTACAAGAGTATCGGCATCACAAGCTCAGATACCCAGCTCGGAGTAGGTTTCCTCTTGGTAGAATTATAACACCCTTATGCTAACAAATGCTCTACCTAGATCAATGGAGGGCTCACAATCCTTAGTTTGATAGTCTCGGTCTCTTGCGCCTTGTTAGTCGATAGAGTTGGTCGTCGACCTCTTTTCATTACCGCAACCGCAAGTAAGGTTCCCCAGCGTTTACTTCATCTCCCCTATCCCCTTCTTCGACTCTTCCGCTCTCCGTTCTGAACTATCTAATGCATTAACTAGGCATGTGCCTTGTTTTCGTCCTCTGGACAATCTGCGCCTCACAGCAAGAACGCACCAACAGCGCCGCCGCAGGCCGAGCTGTGATCGCCTTCATCTGGATCTTCAGCGTAGCCTACGCATTGGCATGGTCCGGTCTGCTCGTAGCTTACACGGTCGAAATCCTACCGTTCAAGATCCGCGCTAAGGGCCTCATGTTGATGAACTTCTTCATTCAAGCTGCCCTGACCGTGAACCAGTACGTCAACCCGCTCGGCTTCCAGCACCTCAAGCCGAACTGGAAGTTCTACACAATCTACGCTGTAAGTTGCTCCTGCTTCTCTGCCGGCTTTTCGCCTCGCCCCTCCATCCTTAGCTCTTATCCTGTCCTGTTCTGCCTCCTCTCCATCGCCCCAGACCTTCCTCTTCCCCCCACCCAAGCTCCACCTCCCCCCTTCTCCTCTCACGCGCCTCGCCTACCGCCAACGCACCACCAACTAATACCTCCCGCTTCCAGGTCTGGATCTTCCTCGAGCTCCTCTTTGTCAGCTTCATCTTCGTCGAGACACGCGGTCCCACACTTGAGGAGATCGCCAAGATCTTCGACGGCGACGACGCCCAGGTCGCTCGGCTGGATATCGAGAAAGTCGAGGACGCTATTGGGGCACCTGGGTACGAGCCTGATGGATACGAGATGGGGGATGTGAAGGGCGGGCGGAAACGGGTAGAGAGGGTGTGAGTGGTGCTTGAGGGGCGGGTTTGTAGAGGGGGGCGGAAAAGAGGCTGAGATTAGGTGGCGGAATGCATTAGCCGGGGTTTTTCGGCCGGTGTCGTGTATTATTTATCAGGATCTTTTGTTCGCGGAACCAGCTTAGGTGGGTTTGGTGAGTATTTGCATCCTTTGGACGGGAAAGTGGGGGAAGGATACTGGAAAGGGACAAAAAAGGGAAATGTTAATTGGCTCGCTCATGCGTCTTAATCTTACTGCATATTTGGTCGCATAGCCGGTGGGTTAATGGTAGTGACGTGAGTATGAGCGTGTTTGATTGTTTAAGTTCTTCCAGCAGTCCGGCGCCCTGGTTACGTACCCGTTACCCATTACCAGTCTGCCTCTGTCTCTGACCCTATCTGTGCCCCTCTTTGTGCCCCTGCCAGTACCTCTCTATGGGTCTTCCACTTTCCACTTTCCTGCCCCACTACCCCCCCGCTTCTCCAGCCTAAACCCTTGCTCTGCCCCTTGCTCTGCCCTCTACGCTGCCGCCCGACCTAGCCGCCAAGTTCAATCCAACTCCCCAGCCCAATCAGCCAAATCACCCGCTATCGCGTCATCCTCAGCACCCTCTATAGTGCCCAATCCAGTACCGGTCTCCCAGCCACAGCTCGATCGTCCTACCCTCCTACGCGCTCTGCCGCGCAGTCCACCCAAGCTCCAATCCCGCGCACGCTCCTGGAAAAGAGCCGCAGGCTCACAGCACCGGCATCTCACACTGCGTTGCTCTCCCGTCTCTGGCTACGGCACCAGCCACCAGCTTTCTGCGTTGTGTGCGAGAGGGTATTTCCAGCAGCTCGGAGCAGGTTGATTTGTGGCTCTAGAGGCTAGGAGACTAAGTGGGTGGTGTTCCGGGGGTTTTCGCTTGGTGTGAGTATGTATGTTAGGTTGTTGGTTCTTTGTTACGGTTAGGAATGGGTGACATCGAGCGTTCTAGTAGCTTTAAGAATGATATAATCGCAGCTCCTATGGTAGGTTTTTGTTGATTTATGAATAGAGTGGACGGTTTCCTGTGTTGGAATATAGAGCTAGATCGTGTGCTGGAACTGTAGAGGAAAACGGGTTGTGCATTCTTCAATTTGTGTCTAGGAAAACTAGGTGGTTGCAGGTACAGTTTTAGGGAACAATAGGAGGGTTGAAGGGCCGGTTGGACCGCTCACTGCTGTCGATTTGGCTCGCATACTTCTTTGTCATTGCGACGCTGAATGGAATGGAGCGGCATTTTTTAGTGGGCTCAGACAATCTCAAGCATGCAGTGAGACATGATCATATTAGAGCCTCAATACCTAGTTAAAGGCTAGGATATCGCAAAATCCTCTTTCAGTCGTTCTGTTGTAGCTGGATCCTGGGACAGATCGCCCTGAGTGCATAAATTAGGCCTTTCAAAAAATGTCGCCCTTATTTGATGGTGGCTGGGCAAGCAAGCTCCCTAATATTAAGCGAGAACTGCCCATAACACAATGTAAATGCCCCTAATGTATCCCAATACGGGGCGTAGGGTACCGAAAGTTTGGTCGAACAGGCGATTTGAGGCTCGAGTAGCACAGGGGGGTGGGGTGTTCCTGATAGACTCCCGTCACTTCTTCAATTAGAATGAAAGGAGGACAAATAACCCAGGTAGCAGGTAATGAACGATAAAATTTCACCACGAGTATGAGCTAAACGCTCTTAGCATCCACGTCGAGCGCCGTTAGTGTTGGTTCGGCAAGATCGACAAGATGTTTTGTTGCAGTAAAAGCTATTTATATTTGGTTGCATATAGCCTCTTGTGTCTATATCAGCTGTTATCATGATGTTCTTGATTGCAAAGTCTTTGTAGGCTTTCATGTCGTTTCACCGGACAGAGCATTGGCAGAAGAACCTTCCAGATCCTCGCCGTGTGGCCCCGCGTGGTCAGTTTGAGGGCTTTCCCTTCACTTTGCAAGTCAAATCTGCTTACCAGCCTCAACGGGGTGTTGGAAGGACCTTCTTAAGCGTTTGGCCTGCTACAGCCGAGCAACTTGCTGGAACGTATGATATAAATCCTATAGATATCAATATAGTTCTCCTCATTGGAGCAGTGCGACAGGGCTGCGAGAATTCCTAGTGCTGTGACTGAAGCCCCCCTGCCCTTATTTCGCACAGTGTTTAAGTTCTCTGCAATGAAAAATCTTCATGCGGCGCAGAGTTAGCGCGACGTGGCTGTCTAGTGAAGTGTTGTTGGCCCCCGCTGCTCTACTGTTTCCTTCCAAGCCAACTTCAAAACACCACCTCCCACCTTCCATCACCACCACCAAATCTTGTGGTTTTGGTTTGCTACACTCTAACAAGCTTCTTTGAGGGCGGTTGATTACCTCCTCTTTGATTTGCATATTATGAGTCGAGCATGGTTGGTAGTGGTAAGTGAACTCTCCTGCGTTGAACTTAGCAATATCTCACTGACCTCATCGACGCTCTCCCTTACTGACATTATATCCTTCAAGCCTCTTAGCATGATCTGCTGCCTCTTTGAATGCGGTGAAATCCTCGTGCGGTTGCTCTTTTGTTTTTTTGGTGTTTGTGCGTCTTCTAGGGCGTTACGACGGATTAGTGATCTACGCCTGTCAAACAACTTCCAGACAGATCATCACACACCTAGAGAATCTCTAGCCTGTAAGTGACTCATCGATATTTGCCCTTTGTGCGTTAATCTGTGATCATGAAAAGAGCGGAAGCCTTTGCTTAGCTGGTAGACTATTCGCTAACATCAGGCTGTGATAGGTTGCCTGTCAGCCAGTCTGAACTTTGCATAGCCAGTTCAGCTAACGTCGCAAGCTAGTACGAGAAGAACTAAGACGAGTACGGATAAGTTTAATCGATTCCTCTGGACTCAGGTCAGTACTGCTCTCCCTTCTCTCCCCTGATATAGCGACAGCTTGCTTCTGGACACGTGTGGTTCGAAATTCGTGACACAGTGAAGAACAAGCCTAACGCTCACACAAAATTAAACAATTCGAGTTTGAGAATGGAGAGTCGGTGCTTCTAACTGTTCAGATTGTCGGACAAATACTTCAAAGGGCAGTACTCACCCAACCCTTCTTTAGGTATATTAGCTAACAGTAACAAGGAGTCAGGCATGCTGCAGTCAAGAACAAGGAACGGTACCTCAGCTATCCTCTTATCCCATGCCACATGACAAGAGGAAGAATTCTACATTTGAAGTGAATCGACTCTTTAGAGCCGACCGCTAGTATAGAGACATCTCCAGCTCAGGAATTTATGAAGACCACGAGACAAGGGCATTTTTAGATCGACCCCAATCACGAAACTCCTTTGCAGTCATTGCGACATACGTTGTTGCGGCGATGCGCTGTCTGACTTGTGTATGCATGATGATACCCCGTTCATGGATGAGCCGGGTTCTGGTGTTGGGATGGTAACCCAATAAAATCATCGCGTCTTCCCACATTGTACCCTTAAGATAATAAGACCAGGAGAAGGGTTCGGTGCCACCTCAGGCAGCGGCTTCTGCATCTAATGGCTCAGGTGCAACCTATTATGCAGCAAGCCCCAGCCTGACTTTGGCAGGCCAAGCTCATAACGATGCAACGAATTCAACATATCAGTCTCATTAACCTCAACACACTGACAGTGTGCTTGAGTTCTCCGAGCTTCAATGCTGTAGGATCTCCCGCCGCGCTAATGGAATCCATATGATTGTGGCCTTCACTGAATCTCTTCTTGATTCGATAGCCAATTGCCAATGGCCTCGTGGCTGAGTCCAAGGAAGCGTCTGGTCTGACGACTTTTAGAACGGTCATCTCTCTTGCGCTGCCTAGTTAACGGATCTCATTTTGACAGCGTAGTTGTTCTGCTCAACAGCTGTGATTGCATGTTAGGGTGCATCTGTAAAACATCGTGTTTTACTGGGTGCGAAGACACTTGTCTGTGCAAACGGTCTTCAATTTCAGGCAGCAGGTTGAGCAGAAGAAAGCGACCTGTAGTTGTTGGTTGCTGAGGTCCGCGAACTGGTGGCACCGAGGAGGATGGCATCTTGATGAGTCGAGAGAAGCAAGCAGAGACGGCTTCAAGAGATCTCAATCTTCAGAAACAACGATTTGAAAGAGGCGCGCTCACTCCGAACCAGGCCAACTCCTTTCGCAGAGGACAGAGAACCGCCTAGTGCTCTTTAGTACAGCCCAAAGCCTCCGAATCACAAGAGTTGATACAGGCGACGCGTCTTGGGACGAGCAGAAAGCGGAGTCCGAGGACCGGACCAGTATCTTACAAGAGCGAGAGGACAAGAGAAGCAAGCGCAGATAGCTTCAAGGGAGACCGACTACCAAAAGAGACGATGGAAGAGAGAAGCAAGCGCAGATAGCCTCAAGGGAGGCCGACTACCAAAAGAGACGATGGAAGATAGAGAGAGGGATGTCTTGATGAGTCTAGAGAAGCAAGTGCAGATGGCTCCAAGAGAGACCGACTACCAAAAACGATGATTTGAGCGAGGCGCGCTCACTTCAACTCGAGCCAACGCTTTTCACAGAGAACAGACATGACTGTCGAACTACTCCTTGGCACAGCTCAAAGCCTTCGAATTACAAGAGCGAGAAGACAAGAGAAGCAAATGCAGATAGCCTCAAGGGAGACCGACCACCAAAAACGACGATTTGAACGAGGCGCGCTCACTCCAACTCGGCCGACTGCCTTAGCAGAGAACAGACAAGCTGGTGTCTCGCCCCGGTACCCGTCGCGCGGTGAGCAAGCGTGCTAGATTGCAGCACGAGCGCGAGGAGTTGTACGGGCCGGAGAAGAGAGTGTCGGAGAGGTGTGCATTTGGATCACTAGAGAAGTATGAGCTACATGTCCACAGCATCTGCATCGTCGCTGCTATCTTTTTCGTTCGACTGAACCTCACCCTAACTTCACATGGACCGAGACCATTAAGAATAGACTGAAGGATGCCCTTTGTTCCTCACCAACAGACTGATTTTGCTTTGCCGCGTTTGTGGCAATGTCTGAGGAGCTAGGATGAGGGAAGGTTGTTAGCCACTCTTAAAGTCATCCATTAGCTAGAAACACCAGTAGGAGCCGAGGGGAGTCGGCGAAAGAAGCCCGAGGACGACATCACCATATGCATTTGATTCAAATGGAATGAACTTTGGGTCCACTTTGAGCGGAAGGTATGTCCAGCGAGATATGGGTTTTAGAGAGATTGTAAAGCTGAACTAGACTGTCTTCCAGGATACCCTTTGACGGTTACGGCTCTCTCTCGCGTGATGGAGATTCGGCGTTTTATTGGTTCGTAAACCGGTAGGTTCTTTCAGTTTACCCTTTTTTCTCATACACTCCTATCTGTAATGATGAAGGGCCATTAACCCACGGTACTAATACCGAGGCCCGACTCCAAAATGGGCGTGTCATCTTTCTAAGGTTGTCTATGATTGCCAATGAAGTCAAATATTGTTCTGAACAAGCTGCCTTTCTGCGTTGCAGTTATCGAGTTTCTTGATTTGAGTAGACTTTGCTAACCGCGCCGATGGTTCAACCTAGGAATGAGATTTTTAACAGTGGACACAGCATTGGCGTTTAGTGAAACGATGGGTGAGTCCTTATTTTCCTTCACATCTTCTCATTACCCAATCTCGCAATGATGATATATGTGTTGAAAAGAACAATTGAGCTTCCCTCTATCGAGGTTTTGATAGTCAGGGGAAGCTTGAGCCAGTTTGGTTCATTAAACCCATCGTTCGCTCTGGAGTCCCTCTGGGATAATTAGCCACCGTCCGTGCTTCTGTGGTTAATGGGAGCCGCTCATTTGTTGGGGCCATTGTTAGCCTGCATCTGTTCTGGTTTGCCTTGATACTCCAGGAGTCCGATCCGTGTTTACTTTCCAGGGCTGTTGAGTAATAGGCAATGACAAAAACCAAATACACGCTATATTCTGAGCGATTTTCACCCAAAACCTTTCTTAGCGCCCTGTCTCTTTCCAAGACATATGCTAATCTTAACTTGTACTTGTCCCAAGGGACGGGATAGGAAGTAATATCACCATGCGAGCTGCGCCGAGTATATCGAGAGTGGGTTTGGCTTTCATTCCATAGTTATCCGCGGCGGTTTTGGCAGTTTGGTAGCTGGAAATTTTGGTGCAGTGCAGCGGTCTTCAAGAATCTACCGTCACACCCTCATTGTCGGAGTTTCCGCTGCGTGTCTTCTCTCGCTCCGCTTTTGTATCTCCCCGTTTCTTCCAGTCGTTTCCGTTACTCAAATGGATGGGTTAAGTTCGTTATCGATGAAGGTCTTGATGAAAGGTGAGAGGTGGTAGTGTTGAGGTCGTTGGTTGTCTTCGACGCTAGGTGGTTTGGTGTCAGCGGGATCGGCGTCCATTCCCTTTCTGGGTCTCATCACCTCAGCCCTTCCGCAGTGGCCCCCATTGATGTAGGACTGCGCTAAACCATCGATTCGTACGTCCTCAGCTCCCTGCTCTGCCTGTCTGTTGTAGAACCGATGACAAGCCGCCTGCGACTGGCCTATGCGCACTTTCCTAACTTCCGCGACCCTTCCCCGAATCTAATCCTCAATCTTCAACACACTGTTGAAGCGTTCAACCCTCTGCCCATCCTATTCAGGAAGCTTAATGCAGGCACCCAGGTAATGTTTGAAAGTGGCATGGCAAAAAGACAGTGAGCTCACTTATCCGCTTGCAGACTAGCGCCAACTGGGCTGAGTGCGCAGTCAAAGATACGAGAAGAACGGTGCGGTGCTCAGTGGCGAAGAATAAGAGTGGGTTTATTGTTGGTGCATACCTAACTAATATATTCTCCTAAGGATTTGATAGAAGTTTATTGCGAAGGGGCTGGTTCGAGATGGCACTGCGAAGGTGAGAAAACTTAAGAAAGGCTACTGAGTCTCCGACCACGCCTTCACTAACTTGGGCTTTGCATATCTTCCAGAAACAGCACAAGACACTCTAACCTATTACGCCTATATTATGTCACCAACCCATAATAACTTCGTTGCCCGAAGGAAACCATCTCACTAGACCATGTTCTCACCAACACCCGCTTTTCTCCGAGGTCCATTCATCCTTGCAAGCATACAGCCGTATCTGAATCCTAGATACCACGATTCATATCTTTTTGATATTCACAGCCTCATGTGTGCACAAAAGTAGCAATTCATATACTATTTGCAGAGCTATCTAGCTGGCTTTATTAATAACGCTCGAAAGACGGTATTAAGGGCTACCAAGAAAGAAAAGCCCGCCCTTCGAGTACCCAAAGATCCGCTTAGTAAGTCTCATAAACAATATTCGTTATCCCCCCATTGGAAGCATAGTAGTGCTGTTAGTACACGAGCTGAATCTTCCATATAGAAACGATGTCACACTCGCTGTCCCTTCGATACCGGCCTACTTAGCAGATATCAGATTGCAAGGACAAGACCCCTCCTTTATGCCGTCGCTGCGAGTACTCATCTTTTGAGGCTATTTTCTATCACCTGTCCATGGATCCGACTGGGCGACTGATTCTTGTTTCCGCTGAACTATAAGCTACGTTAGCCGCTGCGCTACAGTCGAAACGAACTAGATAAGAGGACGTGACCATTTATGGTCGAATAAGAATCTTACCTTATAGGAAGAGCGTTCGCTTTAATCAGAGGCCGGAGAAATCTTATAGCAGTGAAATATGTTGCGGGTCTCCTCACCGCATTTATGGGAGCCGATTGCTTGGCTGATCGGATGTGCTGGGGGGTTTTGATGGTAGTTCTGGCGGTTAAGTCCATGAAGCTGAAGCCCCTGGTTATCAATACGTCCACATACCTGATTTAGCACCACCGTGGTCCACTGTGGGCTCCAGCTCGAAAGGGATTCTCCGAGGTAGCACTGATGCTAGCAGGGATGAGGTGGCCACTGATTGTTTTAGACATGGCATGCTGCAATGCTTTTTCACGCATGCTCTGGACATATACATTTTCCGCAGCACCAGCATGAAGTGTTTGAGTCATCATCAGCCTAGCGCCTGCGGTAAGTTATCTAGCATGACTTGATATTTAGTGGGAGAAAATCGCTTAGTATACTTGGTTGTGCGAGGCGAGGAGAGATCCTCATCACAGCCAGTACTTCCACCTGTAATTACGCAAACTGGGCCGCGGACGAAGAATAAGAGACTGGCATTCAGGTTTTCATAACGGACGGTGAAGAGAAGAAGTATTTCCTTTACATATCATACAAGCCTATCTCAACTTCTATTCTGTATAAAAATGGTGAGTCTAATGCGGCAGGTCCTCCGGTCCTCCTCTGGTTAAAATAATACTATATAGTGCCCCTCTCACAGGCAGGTCGCACGTTTAAAGTTCGAGGGCTAAGCTCATCTCTTAGCTGGCTACGTTGTCTAAGCCGTCAGCAAATTAAAGGCTTAAGCGGAAGCCGGTCGTTTTAGATATATAAACTAACTCTAACTTTGTAGAAATCATGATTCTTATTTATTTCTAGGTAACGCCGCAGAGTCTTCAGTGCGGAGGAGGTACGCGGGCTCCAAAACTTAGTATAGCTTGGGAGTGTTGCGTGCGATTAAATCGCACATCGTTCAGATCGGTCTTGATGGCATCGAATAAAGGCTAGGGGGAATAATTGTATGAGGTATCTTACAATTCCTAGTCCTCTCTACCATGAAGCACATTGGGGTCCTTCACAAATGGGGAATATACTTCGACCACTTGACACTTTGAAAAGCACTTGCTGGTAGCCTCTGTAGTTCGATAGGGTCTTGCAATAAGATATACAACCGAAGCGTAGTGTATACTCTAGCGCTGACAAAAAGTGGAACTGACGTTCTTAATAGGGCTTTGCGGTTCGGATCACCCCCGAATAGGTTTTTTCTCATCTTTGCCCTGAACACCCTAAATTGACTTTCAGGATGTTGAGAACCTTCAGTATATGGTGCTCGCTGCGAAAAATTTGATGGTTCTTGATTCTTCCATTGTGAAAACCTATAGTGACGGTACTAGGCATAACAGCCGTCACAAACCGCAAACCCTAAATTAGAGACACTAGCAATACGCCACAAGGTACGCTCCACTGCTGTAGGAAACGTGAAGCTCCAGGCAAACATTAGCATGCCGTTGAATGCGGCAAAAGCAAGAAATGCAATAACTTCGGCTAAACGGTCTAAGACAGGGAGATTGTCGCTGGGAACGCGGTCGCAAGACGAACTCGCAGTTGGTTGAAAAAAAACGGGATGTACAGCACTTGCAAAGCCTGCATAAATTGTTGCTACAAATGGCAAGCTAACCACTCTTTTCGGCGGTTGAAATTGAGCGGTGTCTGTCTGTTCTATGGCTCTACAGCGCCCCCGCCCTAAAACGGTAAGGAAGAGCCATAGTATTTAGATAAAGGTCAATACTTACCCTCTCCACAATTGGCCAAACCTTCGTTCCAGTTTGAACAATACTACAACCTTTGTAAGATCGTTTATGTGAGTAGAGTGAACAGTACCTACCGAGCTAGGTTGTCCGACTTATTTTTATCTGCGATCTCTTCCACATCAATTTTGGGAAACACAATATATTCATTCTCGATGAGGTAGTATAGATGCTCAGCTTCGATCGGAGACGCTTGGCCGTCTGGTGCTTCCAATAGGAACCCACCCATATCAGCAAAGAAGGCATTGAGTCATCGTCCATTCATGCTTTCCCACAGCGTGAAACTCCTAATGCAGCTTATTAATAGTTGTTGTGGTTTAGCGTGAGAGGCTCATACCATAACTGAACGTCGTGCGGAAGACCATTGGGCCAGGGCAATTCCTAGAAGACCTTCTGGCAAAAAAATACAAAGGAAGGCAAGGCCGCATTTATCACGGAACAGTGCCCAGCGGCCATCTGACCTAGCTGGAATTTTTGGATGAGCAGACGTCCAACAGCGTAAAATAATTGTAGATGCACATGACCATATAATATCCAGCGTCGCTCATAGTGAAGTTATCGAGCGTGACCAACTAAGCAAGGAATAAACAAAAATGGCAAAGGAATTTAGAGCACTGGATAATTCGAGAAGGATATACTATGATACGTAGAGAAAGAAGCCGTATGTCCCAGGGCATCCCATATTTATTCCAATTAACTACACAGTAAAATTATTGTTATGAAATTGAGTTTACATGATTTTGACAATTTGCAGTTAACCGGGGTCGTGGTTTCTTATGATTGGCTTATCACCGCCCTTCTTGAACCCACATCTTGGCCTGGACGAGAAATTGATGTTGCTCTTATTGGTGCCACGAGTGCTCTACATGCTCGTCTAGTGAAAACCGAGCACAGTTTCGCCTACCAGATAATACAACTGTTTTTGGCTGCCGATGATATCAATTTAACTATTAACTATTCCATACAGATTTGAAACTTCAAAAGTCATAATATATAGAACATACAGCCGTAATCGGCGACTATTTTGAGTATATTTAATAGCTATTTTAAGTTTATTTAACACTCCGTTTAACGTATTCCTCTCTAAGTTATGTCTCTGCCTGTGCCTCCCTCTTACATCTTCACCTGTATCTCTATCTGGGCCTTTACCTTAGTGATCTATCTGGACTGGAGTGGCGTGGATCCGAGGTCAAATCCACTCCATCCA
>KV751124.1:421-44084 GCA_001692915.1 Glonium stellatum
TTATCTATTCACGTGACTGGGTAACCCGAAAACCTCGGTGGGTACCCGACAAAATACCCGACCCATTGGGTCCATACCCACTTGGCAACCCACCCAGTACCGGGTCAGGTCTTGACCTCCAATACCCAGCCCAACCCGACTCGTTGTGACCTCTAGATAAGGCACATTTCTTCTATAAAGTTTGCCAAGAAGTTCGGTAATTACACTGGAAATCCTCTATTACTTATATCTCTGCTTCTGCTTCTACTCCTGCATCTGCCCCTACCTCTATCTCCATCACGCCTCTGCCTCTGCCTCTGCCTCTGCCTCTGCCTCTGCCTCTACCTCTGCCTCTACCTCCATCTCTGCTCATGCCTCTGCTCGTGCCTCTGCCTCTGCCTCTGCCTTTGCCCCTGCCTCTACTCCTACCTCTACCTCTACCTCCAGTGATGGCAAAAATCAAGTAATCATAATCAGCCCTCTGATTACAGTTATTATATAGTCAAAAGCCGTGATTATGATTTGATTGTATAGTTACATTGATTACCTATATTTTTCTATATTTGGTATAGTAGGCTTGATAGATCGAGCCCACCCAAAAGTTGTAATAGACTTTCAGTGTTAAGAATTGACCCTTACTAAACGTCGTTATATTGGCCCTTATCAAAAGTTGTTATAGACTTTTGGTGTTAAGGAACGCCCTCAAACGTCCCTACAGTTCTTATCTGCCCTCTGGATATCGCCCGTATTACCCGTTGTATTGAAAAGCTTAGCCGTCACCTCTGCCGTTACCGGATCCAGCTCTTCAAATACTCCGTTTGTCCCACCACTTTAGCTTAACTGTACATCGTGACCATAATATCGTCTTATGGGTGGTATCTTCTTCATGGGCTCTCTTTTGGGTGGCAGGAGGCCTGCAGGAGCTAGTTGAGGAAGGCATGGCTGGAGCGTTAATTAATGGCGAAGGTGGTGAGCCAAAAGACAAGGGACGCATAGAGCCTTATAATACTGTACCTAGGTATGCATCCCTTACCTCTGTAAGCCCGCACAGACAGATATTGTATGTATTTTGATTGGTTTGGCGCTGCGCACGGTATATAAGGCACGTGCTGCAAGGAGAGAGCCGATCGTTGAAGAACAGTCTCAACACCAGTCTCTATCATGATTTTTAGGTGGCCTATGCGCAGTGATTATATAGAGTTATATAATCATAACTAATCAGAAGGTGTAATTATGATTGGGTTGGTTATGTTACTATATAATCGAATATAATCATAACTACACAACTGATTATTGCCATCACTGCCTACCTCCGCCCCTGCCTCTCCCTGCCTCTCTTTTTAACCCCCTTCTCTTATATTTATACATGTTAACGTGCTGCTTAGGGAAAACCAGAATCAAAGCAGGAATCAGAAGGCAGAGGCAGGGAGATGCATAGAAAGAGGCAGGGGTAGAGACAGGAGCAGAGGCAGGGGCAAAGGCAGAGGCACGAGCACAGGCACAGGCAGGAGCAGAGGTAGAGTCGAAGTGTTGAGGTGGGAATGACGATAGAGGTAAGTTGAACTTTGGTAGCTTAAAGTATAACATATGCAAGATACGTCAAATATCTGTGCAAAATGCGATAAAAGTCTTAAAATAAGACACCCTATATTATCCTAAAATATCACCCCAAAATAATAACAAAACTAGGGTGAGGATGCACTAAAATCCGCCCCTAGTATGCATTAAAATCTAGGTATAAAATGGCCAATCGTGCGCCCGTAGGGATCCTACACTTGCAATTCGGAACTCGATGGCCGCTCCTTCTCAAGTGATCTCACAACCGGCTGCCTAGAGTGGAGAAAATATCTATTTTATGAGGCAAGTGTTCATAAGGTCATAAAAATGCTCTATCATAGTAGGAAAAAATCGGCCAGCTTGCCGGCGGATAGAATATCATAAATTCTTGGGGAAAAAGGCCTTTGCTCTTTAATAGAATATTACAAAATTCACCTGAATAATATCGCCTACTTGCGACGGCTATTGCTTTCATCCACTGTATTATCTTCAGTTGATTATAAAGCGTGATAACTAGCATTGCAAAATAGTTGCACTGTCCTTTCTTCCCATGTTTATGGCTAAGATAGGGAGAAGGATCGAAAAGGGGTTTACAGAATTCTATGGGCAGTTATCATCAAAAATCGCTTTAACGTCTTAAATATCCTAGCCAGCAGCCGGTCATCCATTATAATTTAGCTGAGTCTTTCATCACATAACGTGCTGCTGGTCTGTTGATTCTACTTTGCCACCACGTTGTTGCTTCGTTGACATTACTATATCACTCGGGTGACCATTTCCATCACAGGTCATACGTTCAGCGTGACAATGAAGCCCGTTGAAGGTCGAGCCATAAGCATTTAGGGAGTACACATCCTCCAATTTTCAAGCAAGAACGCCTCGGACAAAATGAAATAGTATTAAGAACTTGTGAAATCCCGACATACAGCGTTCGAAAGGCACAATTCCGTCACAACACTCTACTACAATCCCCTTGCCATCAAACTTGAACATCGATTGTAGTCCTCACCAAACTTATCAACTTGCTTCCCAATCTAGCAGCACTTAGGTGTTCAATGAACCTCCTCCAGGTAATGCTGAATACTGCTATAGCAAACACTATGGGACACTTGTACAGCTTTCTACTCTTTGGAGTGTCTTTGAAAAACAAGGAAGCCATGCAGCGGTTCTTTGAAGAAACTCGAGAGCTGTTCAGGTCGCCGGCAGCTCCTTGCCTACAGTGAGAGAGCAGGCAGGAGCGCACCAGTCTATTGCACATGCCAAAAGAGTAATGGCGACAAATAAACTTCAGGATGCAGTCATAGTTTGACAACAGATTAACTTACCCAACGCAATTAAGATGAACGACCTCAATTCGCGTTTTCACATCAACGCTCACAATGAATGCCGACCAGCAATCTGCTGGCAGCAGCACTGCCACAAGTATCAAAGATTTCGTGGCTAAAGAATACAAGAAAAACCCTCTACAGAAGCAGGAAGAAGTCGCTCAAGCCTTACGTGCATACTTGGGGGGAAATGTCACTTACGAAGACTCACTAAAGCACGTAGAAGAGTGGAACGAGGAACGAGATGAGGAGGAACGAGAGAAGAAGGAAGAAGAGAAAAAGGAAGAAGAAAAGGAGGAAGAAGAGAAGGAGGAAGAAGAAGAGGAGGAGGAAGGAAGGAAGGAAGAAAAGAAGGAGAAAGAAGAAAAGGAGGAAGAAGAAATGGAGGAAGAAGAAAAGGAGGAGGAAGAAAAGGAGGAAGAGGAAAAGGAGGAAGAAGACAAGGAAAAGGGGGGAGACAATGGGGAGGAAAAGGGGAAGGGGAAGAGGAAGAGGGACGAGAGCGAGGGGGACGAGAGCGAAAGGGACGAGAAGAAAAAAAAAAGAGGAAATCATAAAAGATCTAGTAATAAAGGAGGGAGGACGCGCGTAGGAGAGGAGTAGAGAAAGGAGGCCGCCGTATAGTCATACTTACGGTGCAGAAGCTCATATTTAATACCAATAAGAGTGATAGCCGTCAGAATACTTGTAAGTTGCTCTATCTTACTGGGCTTTTGCCAGACATTAGTGTTATCTGCACACAGTTATGTCTAGCAAAACAATTAGCTAATAATGGATACCAGTATAAGTAAAAGCAATAAATGGTTTAATAAGATCGAGCTGCACTAAAGTGCGAAATAAATTACCTGGATATATATGCTATGCCAAATTCCAGCCTACTAGTAGATCCTTGGGGTATAATGAGCTTAAAACTAATGCTCGCGTCAACTTTAAACCCGTCTATATTGCGTCTTCAAAGGCACGACACTTTCAAACCTTTTCCCCATGTCTTGTGTCTTGTAACCCAAGGGCCTGTTATTGTCAAATATAAAGCTAGCGCAGCGGACTAAATGGCGTTAGGAAATCACCAAACAACTTTCCGCTGTCATTCTAGCCAACTGCTCACTAAGTTAGTGTCTTACCAGGAGCCAACAATCTCGTGCGCAAAATACGGCACTACGAGTCAGTATCAAGCCTTCACGTTGCGCACAAAGTGCTCAGGAGCATTGACACTTGTCTAAGAGTAGAGGTGGGGAAGCAGCAAATAGGTAATAAATGCGAAAAGTAATTAGGCGAAAAGGCCCGTACAAAAAAGAGTCAAGTGCAACACCCAGGCACTTTTAGCACTTCAGAGTAGATGTTAACAACAGTTTTGTTAAATAAGGTCATAGCAGAAAATATTCCGTGTGATGCCAGGAAGGAATTTCAAAGGCTTGTCTAACAGTAATTGTAACGTGACAGAATGCCTAATTCTACCTGAATAAGCTAAAAGCTGAACACATGCCCATATAGAAGTGGAGCATTGGACTGAATACAATTTCACAATGTCACATTTTAAGATTGGGGTTTTCTTGGGAACCTCTTCCTCAAGCACTCCCTAAGATCAAAATCTAGCCTATATTTCTAGCCTTGGTAGCAAAAAAATATTGTTCATAAACGGTCCAGAAAGGCTTTATAGCTTTAATCAGATTATCGTAATACTCCGGACTCCTTCCTTCCATTCTGCACTGAGAAGCCAGATATTTGGAGCCCAACTCCGAATATCCGTAGGATCATCTGCGAAGATCTGAAGAACTCCTTGTCTTCGAAACTCGTCCGGAGACGTTCCCGTTGGCTGGAGGAGGAGACCATATGCTGTATATTGGTAAGGATCATAGATTCCTCGAACAGTTTTGACTTGGATTGGAAGGTAATACCCCTCCAGGAAATTCGACGAATCATCAGAATACCAGAGGTCGCGTTGCTCTGATGTTTTGTAAATCTCACTTAATTCAGGAGTCTTCATCAAAAACCCAGAAACTTTGATGTAGCCATGAATGACTTGGCCAAGAGAGTCATTTGCTTTTGGATACACCTTAAAGTCTAGAACGGTAATGAGAGAATCCAAATTTGCCTTGCCGAGATACTTGACTGGACAGTCCAGTGAGGCCCAAGACCAGGACGGTGCTGCGAGCTTCGTCAGCCCTAGGAATAGTCTACAGAACTTATCTAATATTGCAAACAAGCTCACCCCTATACTCCTTAGGCCTAAATCGTTGCGGCCCTTCGAGAATTGAGGCTGGATTGCCGGAGTCTGGGTGATACGGCACAGCCCATAGCAGCTCTCGTGCTAAGTCCCCCTTCCATACTCCTGCAAGGTACTCATCGCCTAACGGCCTTGCTATCTGCCTCGCGATACCAGATATTGCCAGAAGCTTATCGCTCGTCACGGTTAATTTGCAGAGACTGTAAGCTTCCACGAGATATTTCCAAGCCTGGTGCAGGTGTACACTTTCTTGTGATGTACCCAGCGATAGCCGTGGTCTCACCAGTGCCTTGAGACCGGAGGGAGGATCCGGTCGCAGTTCAGACGTTGGAATTCCTCCAGGATAGGTCTCACAGGCTTGAAACTCACAGCATTCCCAGAACAGCTGGGAAGCGAAATGAATGGTACGAGAGCTCAACACACGCTCCTGAAGGACCCATCCTCTTTGATTTAGCTGAGCTTGACAGACCATCTTCTCCCACAGTCTGCTGGTAACGCAGTAGCAGGTCTGCATGTGCTTCTGGGAAGCGATAGTGAGTAAAATTGACGAGTTGAGGGCAGGATCTCTTTCGACAAACATTGCGCCAATTTCCTCTGCGCTAGCAGTTGCAGCAATGTTGCACAAACCCCTTTCATAGACTTTCCCCATCAACGCAGCCTCCTGTAGCCAATCTTCTTCATTGTTTTGCACAATACACAACGAGTCAATCCATATGTACCGTATCCTAAGCTTCTTTGTTATGTAGATTGCCTCCTGGAACGTCTGCGGAAGGTTAGATAGAACAATGCGCTGTTTCATGTTCTCAAGATTATTGGACAACAATTTGGGCATTGACAACGAGCCCCATCGGTGGCTAAGTGTAAGATATCTTGCCTCCCTTGGCTCGATGGTTTCTGTGGAAGAGATGACCAACCGGGGTTCTCTTTCACAATCAACTTCTCCAACATCAATAAGTCGTGTAGGAAGCCAGTTATCGCTTGCTCCCTCCACAATACAACCCCTATGCGTATTCAAGCACTGAGTAAGCCACTGAGTAAGAAGGGTCCACGATGCGGGGCACCTAGTGGTGAAGGGTAAGTCGTATCGTCCTATAGCCGAACGAATGTCCTCTAAACTAATCAGCTCATGGCTAAATGGGCCGAAGTATAGATGCTTACCCGTGAAAGAAAGGAAGTCTAGCTGGAAGTATTCACGATCTTCTCCATGAAGGATTGTCATGAGGAGGTAGTCAAACCTAGAGACATTGGCATCCCAATTCAAGGTACGCTTCAACATCATGGAATCAGGAGGGTCGGGCAGTTTCAAGAGAACATTTGCCCAGATCAATTTACAAAGCTGGCAGTTCTTTCGAACCGATTCAAGTATATGGACCTTAGATTTCCGCCAGTCGATCCTCGTTGCTGGTATTTCATTAGGCCGAATGACTAAGTCTTCGCAATACGAGCATAATATAGGCTCTGCCATAGTAACGGCAGTTTTTGTAAAAACAGGTATGGAAGGATAGCATTCTGAAGTGAATCATACAAGGATACTTAAGAGAGACACCCCCAGGCGCCAGAATGTGTGCTATTTTGCAGCGTGTTACCATTACGGATTCCTGAAAAGTCAAAGTTTCACCAGTCCGTAATACTCGTTGTATCACAGCATACCTACAGGGATATTTTCATTGGTTGCCGCCTCTTCTCATAAACCCGACCCTGCACAATGAAACGTTACTCTGGATGAAGTTCTCATAAGGCAACCCTAATATCTAAGCACTCGCCACAATATTTATTGACAGAAGCAGAACATAAGGAAAACTTCGAAAACCTGGATAGGCCGAGATATAGCATAGAGCTCCTAATAAAAGGGTCACTGTAATCTTTGTAGAGTAATCGTAACATCCGTAGCGATACATATTTGGAATACATAGTACAGGGCGCAGAATTTGTAAAATTTTTCTAGGGTTCCGTGTAGCTTTCATTTGATTAGCACTGCGACTTATATCGATCTGTAGTGGAACGTCTACTGACAAGGAGCATTGGTAATCTAAATTCACTCACTTTCCTCTACGGAAGTTAAGACTAGGGTGGCTCTTTGTACAGCCTAGGAAATTATATAGTCGCATCTTATGTCCGTTACGCTACTGCTCACGATAATGACGAGCGATAATAAGGCTCGTGAGGACGTAGAATTAAGAGATATTAACGTAAGGACTCTTTACTAAGCTGAGATGTGTCTTAGAGCGGTAGAGTACTTTAAAGTAATTTAGACAGTATCAATAATTTAAAATAAAATTATAACATATAACTTTGCTCCACGCTATAAAATTTGACGGGCAAGTAAAGTAATATAGTAAGTGGTCTGAATAATTCCTAAGCCTGCGTAAAGTCCGGATTCATTTCTAACTTCTGAGTATGCTGTAAGCGACGAGGACGCTTTTAGATTGAAGAGGAGACTAAAGGAAAATAACATAATGAAAGGGATCATCTACGTAAATTTTTGCTGAAGGAGTCCAAAGGTGGCTTAAAAAAGGTTGGTAGACACTTGAATTAAAAGAACGCAATGCGTTATGGGCCAAGCAGAATTTCGCTCTCAGTCCACTCTCAGTAATACCTAGCACACCAATATTACAGGCTAAACCACCTACTTACTTTCTGCCGCATCTGTTACAAGGGTAGCTTTGGGGCAAAATGTTTCGTGGGCTTCAGGTCATGCTCCGCTAATCATCTTTATAAAATAGCCATCGTGATCTTCGCTGGAAGAAATCCAAGGTAACGTATCCCTAAAGTCAGAAGTGATTACTGTGTCATTGCTTGAGTGGCATAAGATGGCACGAATGTTATCTTGACTTGATGCTCACGTGCATAAAACAAATTGAAGCTACTTAAAATTGAGCAACTCAAACGTAAGGTATACTGAAATAGTATTAGGTGACCTGCGCTAGATAATACTGAAACAACTAGGAGACAGTTCAAGTCATCATGCCAAGTTACGGCGTCCTCTAAGGCCCCAAATCATCCCTTAAAATACACAGCTGCCCATTTGCAGGGCACACGTTCTTTCGATTGAGCTGTTTATCTTGCGGCCCCGTCGGCCCACCCACAAATTTCCTATTGCCTGCTAGCTGCCGCTGTCTTTTATCTTTGTCTGGATATTGCTGATCTCCCCAGCGACCGACGTAATTCAGCCACGCGGTCGGCGTGGCGGAGTCATAGGGCGTGAAAGACTTCTTGGCGGGGTCATAACTCACGTAGTACGCACTTAGGGTGGGATCCCAGAGCGGTCCCTCATCTGTGTGGTCAACAAGGAGGAAGGGAAAGTCGAGATTAAGGTTGGGGAATGTGTGATCATGCACACCGGGGGTAGCGTAGTTGGCGTGAGAGCCATTGGCGCAGTATACGAGAGGCTAAACAGGATAGCACGTGAGAAGCAGTGCTAATAATAATAGGAATAGCAAGAGGGCAATCGGGAAAATCGGAGAGATCGGGGAACCGATGGAGGAGGTGGCAAAATATTGCAAGGCAAAGTTATAATTTTGAATGAGGCTCATGTGCTTACCCTTTTGCCTGACTTGTCTTTTTTCAGTACGCGATATTGGAATGCCTCGCCATTGGCATGTTGCGAGAACCACACGTACTTCGGAACTCCGTTGCTAAATCGGATCATGTTGTGTTCCCTGCGTGAAAAGTGAGAAATACTTCGGCGTTTTTTCGGCATTTCTAATATACCAATCACCCACGTGATCACCTAAGTATTCATCAGTTTATCCTCTGGAGTGATATATTGCGAGGGTAATGGAAAGTCCTACCAAGTTGGTCGCCAAGAACAACACCACCCCAATTAAATGCGTAGAAATAATGATAGAATACATCGACATTACCGCTACCATGGTCCACTACAATGATGCAACAGCTAGTGGCGCCGTTTGTCTTGCCGTTTGCATCCGGGGCGACACCATTAAGCCACGGAGGATTTGTAGTAATGTCAACCTTGGTTGTCAAATAAACATCTTGACCACCCTTAGTGCCAGCTTTGTTGAGTTGGTCGAGATTGTAAAGTGTGAGCGGAGGTGACGGAACTACCACGTCTGCAAAGTTTATTTGTGGACGGGTATTTAGTAACTGTGCTCCTATATCGGCAGGTTTGTACAACTCCTTCGAATATAGATGGACTAGCGGTGCTATAGTATGAGGTTAGACTTGCATTCAAGAAAGACCGGTTCGAAATAAAAAGTATTGCAATAAAAATATTCAAACAGCTGTAGAGGTGGTCCAACGCATTTCCCGTTCCAAAGCGATGTACCTATTACATGAATAATGACTTAAATTAAGCCACCATTTGGAAAATGCTTCTGAAACTAAGATCAAGATGTATGTTGTATATAGTCCAGTGCACAATAATGGCTCTCAAAAAGCCGAATAAAGCGGCTTATCTAGCGGCTACTAGCGAGCTTGGAAAGAGCTATTTCTCAAATTTCTTACCATAATCAAGAACGTATTGGGGAACACCTGCAGGGGCAATAGCAGGAGTAGGAGTAGCAGTAGGAGACATCGTTGTTGGGTCTCGATCAATGGCAGCCATGATTTGTGAGCTCAGAGGTATGGGAATCAACCGGCTACCACGCGGCCGCACGGCTATGTTATATTTTCTCAGAAAAGCCATCATGTCCTCATACCCTTGCGGGCTAGTGGTGGGAAGTCATCAGCTGTGTCGAGAAGACATTATCAGCTGAGCGAAACGCCACTAGCTGCAGCCATGCCGTGTGGAGAGCGGAAAATGCCTGATGGCGTTCCTTTTGAGACTGTTCAAGCCACCATATTGACAAGAAGAGACCCGACTCAAGGTGTTGACTAGACCCCTCAAGGTTTAGGATAAGATGTGTCAAAATGTGATGTATTTAGATGGCCTGAAATATCGTCCTGGAGAGTGCGTAATTAGTGGCTGGAGAGGGCTTGGCTTGGCGAATAATGTCAATGGCTGGAGCTGGGACGTGAGGCACCCCAAAAACGTTTTCAGCTGAAGATATGTTTCGGATGACCTCAGCTCGATGAAAAAGGCGAGACACGCCTTCTCGGTCTTTGAAAAAGGATTCAGCAGGATATATATTCCCTGTTATGTATGCTGAAAGAGCCTAGTCTGATAGGCTCATAGGGTCCATTCATGTGCGAGTGTGACCATGTTGTAAGGCGCGTAGAGGATCTCGTTATAGAGGGCGGTAAGTGTGACCGGTGGCGGCTTGAGGTGGTGTGGTGTGCGAGGATCGGCAAAACCAGAACGGCGATGGACGCGAAGAGAGGATGACTACGCGAGTGACTGGCTTTTCGCCTCGAAGACAGAACCTTAGTTCCATCGACTCCCGCTGTGTATCGTCATGAAGTTATTCGTGGAAGAATTATAGCCGTTATACACTGCTTTGGATTACTTATAATGGCCTCTATGCTAGTAGTTGATTGGCAATGCTCGATTTTCGATTTTCCACTGTTATTTGTCTTTTGCTGAAACCGAGCTCTGATGATTTGAATTGATCGTCTCACGGCAAACCATAGGCATGTCAGCTGATCTTGCACCACTTTCGCAATTAATGCCCTCATTCCTATTTAAAACATTTCGGGCCCAAAGGCTTGTTCCTATGTATTTGCATCATTTCTCTGGGGATTGCGCAAAGCAGCAAGCCAAGATGATCTGTCTCGGTTTTTGGCTGCTTCGTCGGAACTCTCAAGACCGAGGTAGTAGAGCTGCCTAGCCGATTCTCATAAGTACTGTATGGCCACGATAACTGTTGTGGGCTTATGTGTTTGGAGGATTGTAACGAGAGTATACGTAGGATTATGTTCGCCCAGGCTACGTTTGATGACACGAGGACAGCTTCATTTGACTAGTAGTATTCATGAGGTATAAGAATCGAATGCTGTCCTAAAGGTCGGATTCGGATCCGGATCTAGCTGACTTGCATTGGGTAGATGCGATGTCTTGGTCAAACAAACTCGGAATCACGTATTAGCATTACCCACTTTTCCAGCCACTCCTCGGCACGGGCTGCACAAACACCGAATGTACGACCCCTACCATTCTGAAACGTACTTGAACCACGTTATCGGACTCTCCTAGTGGCTAATTTAGAGCACATATTTAGGAATAACCTGGCCGTCAAGGTCAAGATCCACTGCATAATTGTTTTGTACTAAGACCGCCTCGTGGCACTCGTGGCAGATCGACGTACCGTGCGCTAATGCATGGTGATCCCTAATCATAGTCTACACCCATAGCTATTAGTGACCACGAGTTCAAGGCTACCGTTATTGCCCGTTCGGGTGGGGGTGGACAAGACATTGCTATTTCCTAGCCTATCTTGCCGGTGGGCTGTAGCATGGAACCGAAAGGCAACTTTGACAAGTCTTTTTTATATTAAGTCGGAGTAAGAAAGAAGAAATTTAAGCAAGTATATGCGTCTGGAGAGGAGCCCTGGGTTAAATATTTTGCTCTCTATAAATATTCTAATCATCAAATGGGCAATACTAGTCTATAGAATCATATCTTACAATGCAATACAACGAGTTATTATTTTTACTCCTGCCTTCTCCACCCCTTCCTAACTATGTTTTCCAATAGAAAGGCTTCCGAAGCCTGCTCTTGCGGTCTCTTCAAGACATACCATTCTATAATCCTCGATCAATGGTCTTAATACATCTTTCCGAAAGCAAACCTGGGTGAATATGGGGACAGAATGGCAACAATACAGGCTGAGCTGGACAAAATTAATTACCGAAGTCTCAGAAAGCACGATCAGACACTATAAAAAGCTTACTAGAAGATAGTTGATTCCTTCAATGAGGCTTGGAATGTCAAATATAGGTCGCGCTTTTTTATGTGATATTTCTAGGGTCGTTAGGCCCCCGTCTAAGCCTCAAAGCAGCTCCCAAGCGGATCACCGTGCTTCTCCTAGATTCATTTGCCTTGCTCTCCACATTTCGGAGGCCTAATATCAAATTGGGTACCTTTCATCGGATTTTTCTGTGTTGACGGAGGGCTGTGACGCCTTCTATGAATGTTCGTAGATTTGTAGTCGCAAGTCTTGCTGGAAAGGTTGACCGTGCAGGCGCCAGTGTCCCAACTTTTAGTCACTGTTACTCCGAATTCGGGTGAAGCTAGCCTACACACTACAACGATCGCTCGGAGCATACCATTGAGTTTCTTTGCTTAGAGTGCTTGAATGATTCGTGGTTATCGTAAAATGAAATCTGCCCAGTGCGGAAAAAAAGCGCTCCCTGCTAATAATGAAACGTGACAAACACTCAAGGCCTCGAGCTGCAATGCGATAAATGCGTGGGTAGGAAGAAGAGAAAGGCTAGCCGTCTAGTTCACACCAATAATGCTATCAGCCTGCCCCGGATCCAGCGCCTCTGAGTGTCTGTTCCAACGCTAATAATTGCCTGGCCACATCCACCAACGTCTCTTCGATGGTAATATATTTGATTAAGCCAAGTATTGCAGACGCTGGGGCAGAATCGACAAGATCCTTCGAGAGTTTCCCAGATGTTGCCACTTTACCCTGGCTCCCTTCGGGTGGTAGTCGAGCTTCCAGTTCGGGAAACCGCATACGCAAGATGCCTGAAACAATCTGCAGAGACATTACCCCGGCGGCTATAGTGAATCGCCTGTTTCCAGCTTCTGGAATGAAAGCTGCTTGAACATGCGCAAAGGCAAAATCCTAGTGTCTTGGGATCAGCATGACAGGCCCGCGGCAATCTTGATATGTGTATTGTACACATCTCACTCACCCGGACATCGGCGTAGTAACTAATTCCGTCAGACGGAAACACGGTTCTCTGATTAGAGGCTGCATTACAAATGCTCCAGACCATCTGATTGCCCTCTTCTAAGTCCGTGATCTTTCTTGGGTGTCGAGTTGATGGCCCGTAGACAGACGGCGCAGAAAGTGCAACAAGATCGAACCCAGGCCTTTCGTCGTCGATGTATTTCCATAGACGGTCGTTGACAGTATCGTCGCTTGCATGACAAGTTGCGAGGAGGAATTCCGGATCTGATGCTGCAGCACTTTGCAAAGATGACGTGTTGAAACGAGCCTGACTTTCAAGCTCGGAACTTTGTAGCCAGCGTGCAAACAAAGTAAGAGTGTTTGTAATAATAACTCTCCTAACCCTCGGCGCGAATGCTCTTACGCTCTCTAGAAAGCTTTTTTTGCTGTCACTCTGTAAATTGACAAAATGAGAAAAACTATCTTGCTCTGACAAACCGGCACAAACAGTATGAATAACGGTGTCAAAGGGCTGAGGAGTTGCAATCAGCGCGTCGTCATACGCACGAGGCGCCAGTAGATCTGCATCCGGAACTATTGCGAAGTCGAGCTCGGCCTCGGTGGTGCGGGGAAATTGATTTCTTAGAGCCTCCCGTTCTACTTCCGACCCTACAACGGCGCGGACTGAAATGTTGAAGGACAGTAGTTGGTCGAGAATGTGTGAGCCAATGAAGCCATATGCACCTGTTAGTAGAACTCGCTTAGGGGACATATCTCGGAAGTTTGTTGGATGCTGACGCCGGAGTCCGAAAACCGCGGCGGACAAGCTGTTGAAAAGAAAATCAAAGTTGATTGACTGGAATTGGTGATGAGGGTATGAGAGAGTTGCATAGAAGGGAGTATCGATACTTAAGAGCTTTCCCCGGGTCCGCGCACAGTGGCTAGTAGCTATTTCCAGTGCATTGGTTAAGCCTCGTTGAAAGGATTGATCATCAGCGCAATCCTAACCAAACAACAAAGTTTGCACTAGATCAAAAAGATAGACAAGTGGATAGTCAGATAGTAAGATAACCGCCACTATCGCGTATAATTGCGATACTACGACGCGTAGGTAGGAGTGGCGATGGCAGAATTAGTTGTACGAATAAGAGAGATACAACAAAGTGAAAGCCGCTTCTATTGCACCAGAACAAGAGGAGGCTTGTTTTCGATTACTTGCAAGCGAGGCTGACCCTGCAGCCGCGTCTGCATTTTTCCATTCGTACATGAGCGGAATCCACTTTCTCGAGGCCTGTACGAGATCAACAGAACGGCCTAGGTTGGCATTCATGAAACACGCTGGATGAGATCCGCTCAAGCCAAGTGGCGCAAGCTGCATCCCTACCTACCCACCTAGATGCACAATTCCCGCGTGCTTGCCAAGACCGGTCGGCCAAGGGTTTCGTTTGCGAGCTAGATTCCTAGGTTGGAGTCCTAGCCCAGTATCCAGTGCGAAGGGATAGTTGAGTGGTGGTCTAGCAGGATTGAATGAGTAGCTGGTGCCAAAGTAAGTCATCGGTAGGGCGCCGCACTACTTGGCTTAGCATGATGCGTACAAGGTACGTAGAGCGAGGTAGGCAACAAGAGTGGCGGTCCGATCCCGCCTGACTGCAGAGCCATCCTACGCTTCCCTTGTGCGGAACGTGGGGAGTAGCAACTAGTTGAACAGGGTAGGATGCCGACAACGGCTTTTACTTTCTGCTTTGGTCCTTTAAAATGGTGAATTTGACCTACGAGAGCTGGGAAATTGGCCTATTCGATCACGCAAGTGGATGTGAGTAGTTTAGTTGCGCACTTAGCGCCGGTGCTCTAATAACCGGTGAACCGTCACCCTATTCCTCAGGACCCGGTACCGGATGACCGGTTCCCTCAGCCTTCACTGAACCTCAAGCAAGCTCTCGCAGCGTCCTGCTGCTATAGGCGGAAAGAAGAAGCATGGTCGACGTAGCTGATAAATTGGTGTGGTGGAAAAGGGCTTGTCTACACATAGGGCTGCTTGGGGGCTGCAGGAAAGGATTCGTGAGCATCCCTACGACTCTGCTGTACCCACGTTGTCAATCAAATCAAGCTTACCTGTGTGGTAGATATATCAATGTTAGCTGCATAAAGCGGGGTTGAGCTAGAATGCAGCGTTCAGCACAAAAGATGACATTCGAGTTAGCTGGGCACCTAGGGGCTCAGAGTTGAGGACGTCGGAGGTCGGCACTCGCTTGCCGCCCACTTTGGGCCACCACACTTTATCTTGTGGACTTCAGGCTTTCGGGGCCAGAAAATAGAAACTTTGATGCCCTGTAACCTAACCGTCTCCGGCGATCAAGCTGGTAGTGTATCAGAAAAAGTATGAAGATCTGTAAACGCGGGTTCTAGCCCGCGGGCCCGACTTCTCCCGCTGCGAAGATCGCGACCTCTTCATAGTTTTACGCCTTAAGTTTTATAGAATAGTGCTTATTAGAATCTCCTGTGGCGAGATGAACGATTACGCAGCCTTCACTGTGCAATGGAACGCATCGGCCTAAGAGACGGGTATACAAACTATCTATATCCGAGCTGCCTGCGTTGGCCGAGCTTTGCCTTGATCTGGTGTTTGCCTGATCTGGACTCGCTTCAGTACCTTATTATTCGTGGATTGGGAAAATGCCTTTGGCACTTAGGTACGAAACAAGCATGAGAAGAATTCGCACTGCTTGGCCATTTTGGTTGACAGGCCCATAAGCAATGAGACCAAAACCAGGCCATGAGAAGAGAGTGAGGTAATCTGGCCCTCATACAAATTGCATGTGGTCATCCTTGCTCTATCACAATGAATACACAAAAAGGGGAATAACTCCCGAAGGAAGGGCTGCTCTCGAACAAAAACCACTCATTTAGGTAAATGGCGTAGACGGAGTTGCATTGGTCAAATATCACCATAAACGGCAATTCGATCTTGAGTTGGTGTACTTTGATAGCATCTGACCCTAGCAGCGCCACAATCCTGAGCAAATAATAGCAAACTGGGTTGTTCCAAGCTGCAAGGCAATACGGATTTATTTGATTAAACGTGCTGATGTGCAGCAGGATTCGCCTTGTCGCATTGCTCATGGGCCGTCTATGATATATTACAGACCTTCAAAACATTCGACCAATGTAGAAGATTTGCAAAAAGAAATCTCCTCTAGCAGTCATTCCTTACTCTAGTAAAGACGCTTGGTTTGTGTATAGCACATCGACAACGCTACTCAATTTCTCAATTGTCTCCAACGCCGCATCGTAGCCCTGGTCCCGTTCCGCCTCGTCGTACACGATAAGACATCCTGCCCCTTGATCTAGTACTCCTATGATGACTTTGTCTAGGATCATCTGAGAAAGCTTACGTTCGACCTGCTGTGTATCGAGACCCACCATCTTTGCGACATGGTCGATCTCTACTCGGCTAAATGGCTCAATCACCTTGATAAGATTCTGCTCCAACATGGCATCGTAGAGTCGTCGTAGGTGGTTCGAGATAAATCTGTCACTACCAAGTTCATACCTGTAGTCAGACAGCGCCGTTTCATATTCCTCGAGGCTACGGTTGGTATGTGCGCGGGCAACGGCTTTCATTGCGTCCAGATTTTTACCTGCATACTTAATTGCCTGCTTCGACGTCATGAGAGAAGTGACATCGTCACCGAGGTTAAGCATGATCTTGCAGAGCAACATGTATTGTAGCGCCGACGTCGCTTTCTGCGCCTCATCTTGGGAGTGGTACCCTTCCATCGCTTCTATGAAGTATGAGAAAGCGGTGTTAAAATCCTTGTCTTCTGCGTGTAGCATGCCGCTCTGCATATCAAGCCCAGCTTGCAGTAGCGGAGGTGTGTATACCGACGCAGCTGATGTTCGTGCCGAGGTGAGAGCAGCGCGGCCTTTGGGAACGTTTCCTAGAGCATGGTATACTCTAGATTCGAGAAGCTGTACTTCTACGAGAACCAGTTTATCATCTAGCCGCTTAAGCTCCTTTAGGAGGCTATTGATGAGTGTGAGAGCATCATAATAGGATTGTTTCTGCATGTACAAAGATACAAGGCGAGTTTCGAGGTTTTGACGTAGAAAACCGCGCCTTTCCGAGATTGCCCACTCTATGCATGATTTCGTAACGGAGATCTGGGTGTCGGTGGTGTTGGGTATGGTAGTAAAAAGGTCGAGGAGCTGTCGCACTGGATCACGCACGGTCAAAAATACTTTCTCATATAGCTATAATCGCTACATACCTAGTTTGGCGGTTTTTGCCTTTGCGAAAGATGATAACACGGAGCGTGTTTGACGAACGAGTTCCGCAAGCTCGTTCACTTTCTTCTGGTCTCGATATAGTTCTCCAAGGCCCACAAGAGCAGTCTCAAAGTTCTTCACTGCAGCATCGCTTGACCCCGGGTCTTTTGACAGCACCTCTTGGTAGATGGCCTCAGCATTAGCAGGCTCACTCTTTGCTAGTTTCTGCGCCTCTTCTATCCGCTTCGCGTTGTCGGTCGCCGGCGCCATTCTTAGGGTATCGGTAGAGTAGAAAAAGAGAGGCGATGACAAGACAAGAAGAAAAGGTTCTAGTGGTGTTGTTTCGAAGTGGCGGGTTGTGGAACTGGTAATATCGTGAGAAGACGTCGTATTAGTGAAGCCAGAAGCTCTGGCAGCTCAAAATGGGCCTAGCAATGGCTTGGCTAAAGGCGCCGGCGAAGGCCCGGGGAGACGTGGTGACCGCACGGACCGCATTGGTTTGTTTACCAACTCGTATCAACATCCTGGCACCCTTCCCATATCACCATCCTCATCACCACTCTTACCACAATTTTCACACTTGGACACACTTCTACTGCCTCTCGTACGCGCTGGACCGCTAAGCATAGAGAGCTCTTTTGAGCAATAATGCAATTGATCTAGACGCGCTTGAGTTTTAGTATTCCATTCCGCTCTACATTCCAATACTACCTTTTCCCACATATCAGCAATTCTACACAATGCCTTCCATTGAGAGGGAAGATTCTCGTGACCGAGATCTAGTAGTCAAACACCAACATTCCTTCTCAGAAGCCAGCAGATCACATATTCCTATGTAAGCTTTCTCTCTGTTTTTCTGTCTTCTTGTTTTCTTCGAACGTCAACAGAACCTCCCACGTTTCCATTGAGTCGTGAGATATGCCGCTGATCAACCGACTTCGGGCTCTCAGGTGGGACAGTTCTGATCCTGACCGCGCACCCCCACCACTTCCTCTGAACCCAGGCTCGCCAAATCTTGCAATCAGACCGAATACATCCGCAGCTATTGCTGCCACAGCCAGGGCACTGGAGGAGAAGGCACGAGAGAGTGCACCTGCCAGTTCATATACAACCAATCCTATGCCACAGAAATCACCCGAACGGGCATTGATCAAGGGAGCTCAGCACAAACGGATGCAGTCGTTGCAAACCACCAGTGTCCGAGACTTACGAAGTTTTCTTGATGGTGTCCGATCCCCGGATCGGTCACCAGAGCGACCAGTCACAAGGTCAGGTACTCCTACTCAAAGTCGGGAGAGTGACAGAGACTACCTCTTAAGCTCTCCTGACAAGAGTCCAACCAGATCGGGGACACCTACGCCTATTGGTCGTGAGATTCTAAAAGATACTCCCGCTCTCCGGCCTTCAAGTAGACCGCTCCAAAAGGCTATACTGGGGGAGAATACGCCACCATCAGCAACAATGTTAGCGCTGCAGACAATGTCTATCCCACGAGAGCACCTCGATCCTCCTCTGTCGAACGTCACCAATTCAAACACACCGATTAAATCGCCGCAAACATTCGAGGCTATCTCGTCACAACTCCTAAGCATTACAAACATTGCGTCCAATCTGCAGAAAGAGATGGCCCAACTCAGCCGCCGAAGCAAAGATAATGCTACAGACTTAATCAGCCTTAAAGAAGCTACAAATTCTCGAGACGAAGACATCCGGAAATGCTTAAGGGAGCTAGTCACCACTGTCAATCTCCAGGTGCCCCATGGAGCATTTCTTGGACCACCTGCAGATATGTCTCGATCAAATAGCGCATTTAGTGCAGGTTATGAAAGAAAAGACCTCAACTCAACGCCTCCGGGACCCCCCAAGACTTTCTCATTGCCTAGAATTCCTTCACCGGGCAGTTTTATCATTGATGATAGAGTGGGGAGTCCGAACCCATATTCCGTTGAGGGTGCAGCGAGCGTAGCAATGCTAGAAAAGATCATCCGAGAAATGGTGACAAAGGATGGTCAAGAACGACTCCTTGCTACTTTGTCAACGCTATTCGATAAAGCGAAGCAAGAGTCAGGCGAGACCGCCAAGAAAGTCACAGAGCTCGTTGAGTTCATCAAAGAAGGCTCACAGAGCCAAGCACTTATTGCTCGAGGAGGCGGTAATGGTGCTGGAATAAATGGAGTTGGGGCTGGCTTCCAACCGTCACCAGGAACAGGACCCTTGGCCCGCACTACCCGCGACCTTAACGCTAGCTTTGGAACGTCCAATGGTGCAGACGGCCAGAAGCCGTACTCTAGTCCCAAGGCTGCTGATTTCGTGAGCGAAGAGATGTTGAAATATCTGCGCAAGATTAAGGACAGCGTGACAGAATCCGGCTGCATGACTGCAGAAACAAAATCACTTATTCGCGATCTTCGTGGGGAAGTGCTAGGCATGGGCAGAGAACTAGGGCGTAAAATTGACGAGGCCGAGAAAGCTCGAGGAACTCCTCCCGCTATCGAAAGCGGTGAACCTCAAGAAGATATAGGAAAGATTGTGAAAGAAGGACTAGCAGAAGTCAAGGAGCATCTCGATCGCGTTATCCGAGAAAAACGTCGACAGTCCAGTTCGTCAAACTTATCCCGAAACACAGTGGATAGCCAAGAAGTCTACGATGTAGTCAAACATGCTTTGGCGGAACGAGGCCTTGATCATCCTTCGGCACATGCCAACTCCGGCTTAGACAAAGAAGCCATCCTCAATGCAGTGAGGGAAGCTTATGAAGCCTACAAACCGGAGATTGAACTTCAGCAATTCGGCCTCGAGAGGGACGAAATTCTCCAATGCCTCCGGGAAGGACTAGAAGACTATCGCAACTCTGCTCCTCCCGAGTCCACTGGTGTCAGCAAAGAGGAAGTGATGGATGCGATTCACGAAGCATTCCAACATTTCAACCCTCCTGCACCGATCAATGAAGCACATGAGATCCGCGAGGAGATGCTGGGAGTAGTTCGTGAATGCCTTGAAGAATTCAAGCCTACGATGGCCGTCTCGGCGCCACCTCAAGATTTCGAGATTACGAAGGAAATCATCCTTGATGCTGTCAAAGAGGGGCTTGCAAACCACGATCCTAACGGTCCACGGGAAATTGAAATCAGCCGAGAAGATTTATTCGAAGCAGTGAAGGCAGGTCTTGAAGGATCTCATACTCCGTTGGAGGGTTTTGGAGAACAAGTCATGACTCGTCTTCAAGAACTTGTCGATGATATGCGAAGTGAATTCAAGTCATACTCTTCTGCCAATGGTAGAGATACTGAGCAGGTACTGGACGCCATCAAAGACGGGTTGGAGACACTGCGTGCGGAGATTGAATCCTACGTCGACAAAGCTCAAGATGTAACCGGGAAAGATGAGATCATCGACACTATGAGGGGTGAGCTGGAACGGCTTCGAGCGGATGTGCAAGGTTTTGTCGCGGAAGGTCCGCGCGGAGACCACGCTCTTAGCCGTGGGGACATGCTTGCATACATCAAGTCGGAATTCGAACATCTCCATGAAGAGCTTAGCTCACAATTCCTTCCGGCTGCAAAAGACAAGGATGATATCCTCGAGGCTTTGAATTCAGGATTCGAAAGCATGAAATCTCAAGTTGCTGTTCGTGATATCGATAGCTCTTCAAACGACGAAATGACCGAAGCAATGAAAGAAGAGTTCGAGCAACTCAAAGACGTCGTGCTTGGTGGAAGTGCTTCTCACAAGGACGAAATCCTCGAGGGATTACAAAGCGGATTCGAGAGCATTCAGGCGAAGCTCAGCATTCCCGACGCTGCCGCTCACCCCAATGACGATGTCCTTGCATCCATGAAAGAGGAATTCGAACACCTCCGAGAAACCCTTGCTACGACACTCGTTCGCTCAGGTGGCTCATCAGAGAAAGACGACATAATCGATGCCGTCCGAGAATCATTTGATGGCCTTCGAACGCAACTGCTTTCTGAACAAGGCGACGCGTCTAAGGAGACACTAGGTACAATTCAGGGTGAACTTGAGCATTTACGTGAGACTCTTGGAACTACCCTAGTGCGAAGTGGCGATTCCGTGGAGAAAGAAGAGATACTAGCGACTCTAAAAACTGGCTTAGATGAAATCCGCAGCCACGTCAATAGGCCTCAGCCAGTCGGCCTTAATGAGGAGTTAATAGAAGCTTTCCGAGGAGAACTTGAGCAGCTACGACAATCAATCGCCACCGGTCTGGCTCGCCACAATTCTCGAGCTGACACTGAAGAAGTCCTAGACGCAGTTAGATTAGGTCTTGACGATCTCCGCTCTCACCTAGAGAAAAGAATCGACAACCCTGACCGTCAAATGTCAGCCACAGGGGAAATCCTCGATGCGCTAAATGAGGGTCTTGAGACTCTCAAGACTGACGTCGCCAAGATGGTCGACAAGCCCATAGATATGACAGTATCGTACGAGATCCTAGAGACGCTTAAGGAAGGCCTTGTCAGTCTCAAAGAAGATATGGGCCGCTTGAAAGGAAAACAGGAAGTGGAGGAGGAGGAGGAAGTAATTCCCACAGGAAACGAGGTGGTATTGGCGGAGGACCCTGAAACGGCAATGACCCGCGAAATCCCTGCGGTCAACAGCATGTCGGATTCACTTCGCCGAAATGACCTGGAGAAGATGGAAGTTATGCTTGCCCAGTTGCAGATCAAGATCGAAGCAATGGATGCCAACATTCAGAACCCACCACCACCACCACCACCACCACCAACCGTCCTACCTGAGCCTCAGCCTATGCCGGATAGTGCAATGAAAGACGATCTAGTCGGAATCGAAGAGTTGTTGAAAGACATACAGGCACAAGTGTCTCTCATTGAGACACGAGAACGAGAAAATGTTGACGGCCTAGCGACGAAGGAGGATACCGACGCCATAGAAACTCTTCTGCGAAATACTAAAGCAACCATCGATGAAATGTCTTTCCCCGATTTAGCTGACGCGGCGACTAAGGAACACATCGAATCTGTTGAAGCGGTAGTCCGGGCTTCTAACGATGCAATCGAAACCCTTGCTGCTCGAATTGAGGAGAACGGTGCCACGAAAGGTGATGTAGCTGTTGTTGAGGTTTTGGTGCAAGACATGAAGGCAGCTTTAGAAGAGCTTAAGGAAACTAAGCCTACCGAGGACGAAGGCGAGAAACTCACCAAAACTGACTTCGATACCCTCGCGCTCCTATGCATGGATATTAAAACCAAGGTTGAAGAGATGAAGATTCCCGAGGCTGACCTGCTACCCTCTAAAGCCGACGTTGAGCAATTAACCGGCCTTATTCATGACTTCCGAGATAGTCATGACAAGATGAAGGATAGTTATGAGGCCGACATCGCAATTACAGCCAAAGCATTCGACGACCGCAAAAAGGAGGCGGAAAGCTTAGTCGAGAGCATTGCTGATGTGAAAGTTGTCTTGGATGAGATCAAGGAAGAGATCAAGAATAATCTGCGCGAAGGGGGACAAGGAGTAGAAGGTCTCACAGAGTCCTTCAAGAGCCTTGAAGATACTATTGGCTCCAACTTCAACATCACTGCCGATGTCAAAGAGCTTATGGAGACAGTAACTCGGGAGTTCGAACGGGCTCACGGCTCAGTAGAAGGCTTAAAAATCGAGCAGGACGAAAAATCAGCGGCTACGCTTGAGAAACATAATGAAGTAAAGGAGGCCATCATTGCCGAGTTGTGTCAGAAGCTTGACGATCGTTTCGATACTATTATGGCGAAGTATGACGATGCTCAATTACTCGCAGAAGCACAAACAAAAGCTATGGAGGAGAAGGCGGCTCAGCAAGAAGAGATTCTTGCCAACACGAAGGCTATGGCGGAAGAGCTCAGGCTAACCATAGACACTCTGGGCGCGTCGATTACCGGACTCGGTGCTTCCTTTACTGAAACCAGCGACAAGATGGCACAGGATTCCCAAACGGTCTTTGGTCGCATCGACGAGGCCGTTTCAAAGTTGGATGAGCAGCACGGAGAGGTTAAAACTGAACATCAGCAAACCCGCGAAGAAGTTGCAAATGCCGTCCGTGCCATCAACGGCCTACAAGGGGATGTAACTGAATTCCACCCCAAATTCATGGTGACTCTACGCGAGATCTTAGCTCTCGTTAACCAACACTACGAGCATTCTCAACAAACCAAAACGTCCACTGAAGAACAGGTCCGAGCCATTGCCGATGAAACCAGAGCACGCGCCGACGAGATGAGGAACAATTTCTCTAATCTGCCGGCTCTCCTACCTCCACCTCCACCAGCCATTGAGCTGCCGGAGAAGTATGATGATGCCGAAGTTCAGGAGAAACTCGATAGACTCTTAAATCACGCAAGCGACGTACAGGTTCAGGAGAAACTCGACATACTCCTAAATCATGCAAGCGACGTGCAAGTTCAAGAGAAACTTGATCAGCTCTTAAATCATGCAAGCGATGCTGAGAAGTCTACTGCGCAGCTAGAGCGCCTTGACCAAATTCACCGCCAAGTTATGCATACCGCAGCCGAAGTAACTGAGTTCGTAGCTAAGCAAACTCAATTGATTACTGAAGGGCACGAGAGCAAAGAGAGGGAGGCCGAGGAGATTGCCCTAGTCATTGAACGCAGACTAGCCCAGAAAGAGCAGCTTGAAACCGACATCCAAGGCCTTAAAGAAGACAAAGATTCTCTTCTTTCCATAGTAGCCGCTCTACAGATCGAAAGAGAAAATCTCGCCAACCAAAAGGTCCGTCTTACCGGTGAAGTGTCATCACTGCAAACAGCCCTTGAGATTCGTCGCGAGGAGCTCCACGCTATGGACGCCAAAGCCGACGCCTTAGAACGCCGTGTCCTCAATGGTATCATGGATCATTCTCGCGCCCTTCTTCTTTCCAAGTCCGACAAGGGCCCTGTCAAATCAAAGAAGCAACGTGTTACAAGTAATGTATCCCAGAATGCGCTTGGAAATACGCCCTCTCCAAGTGCAGCTGCAAACGGCCTGGCCTTAGCACTAAAGCCACGTCCTGCCATACGTCGCAACGGGCCCCCACCTAATCCAGCTAGTCGCCGCATCCTTTCTCTCAGTCAAATCACAAACAATGTCCCTACCGGTGCTCAGGCTTACTCAGGCGCATCGAACAATATGTCAAATGGCCTTGTCAACCTCAAGCGTAGTCATTCTGTCAAAACACAGTTCATGCGGAAGAGGTCATGGGGCAAACGCCATAGCTTATCCGCAGTGAATAACAAGGAGAACGAGGTCCTGAGTGAGGAGAGCGATATTGAGGGTGACGAGAATTCCCGTGCGATCGAAAACGGCCCGCGGGACCTCGAATGCGACGACTATGACGGCGAGCACGACGATCTCGGAAGCGATGCAGGCACTGAGCGGAGGCACAGCTACGCTACTGGTGCCGGTTCGTACGTAGACAGTTATGCCGACGGCAACACCCCTGGCTACTCGGAGAGCAGGGGCAGTTACGGCCCGACAGATAGCGAGTATACTTATGGAACCGGGTCTTACATCACCGGAAGCGATGTGGATAGGCGAACCAGTTACGGCTCGACCTCTAAATCGAGAAGGCTAAATGGGGCAATTCACGAAGAAGAAGAGGATGAAGTGAGTGGGGACGATCATGCAGGAGGTGGCCATGAACATAATGGTGGTGCAGAGGAACGTTCCGGGGAGGGAAACGCGCAGAAAGACATAGTCCTCTTCGCCGGCCCGACCGACAGCGGTATCGGCACCGATGTCCCGAGCACGGCGCTGGAGCACAGCGAAGCGGATTATTTCCGCCGCGCTGCTGAGGAGGAGTCTGTAGTTTGATGAACAAATAGGGTTGTGTCAGATTGCCAATGAGCGTTATGCGGATTATGATTTATTTTTATTGCTCTTGGGGTTGTTGGGTCTTTTTTTTTCTGGTGCTGTAGGAGGGGTGGTGAGCGGGTCTGTTGAGTCACGACAGTGGAAGAGGGAGTTCCTGCTAGCATTATTCGGAGTGGTGCAAAAGGGGTGCATGAAATATGGCTCGGTGTTTTGTGGCATGGTTTAATAGGTTCTTTCTTTAGCAATGCATCATCATGACTCTTTTCCAAGCTATCTCCGGAACGCATTGTGTTCTGAATGTTTAATAAAAGTGTTGCTTGTGAGGCCCTCTAGTAAATCCTATAGCGCCGCGCGCCCCAGCCGTGATCAGGCACCAATTCCAACTCGGCCCGAGCAAACATCGCGCGACATGGTTCCAGAGAATACTCGAAAAAGAAATAATATTGTTAAATTTAATAAAACCACTGTCCACTTTACGCCACCCACAACTCATCCTTTCAACTGAACAAGACATCCGCTCAGAAGAGAGGAGTATGTATACGATTACATCCACAAACAAAATTCTAATCGGGCAGACGGCGGGAATGGTGAAGAAGTCGTCTAAGCCAGGGCTCGTCGAGATGGAAAGGTAGTTGACACAGTGCCCCTAAGCAAGTAACCCCCCAATCTGATTCGTGTACGTAGACAGTGTGAAAATAGGCGGCGACCCCGCGCTTGAGCCTTGCAGCCCAACTTCGCTGCGCCGTATACTTTCACATGAATGTCCCGTTGTTAACAAAAAGAAATCAGTTTTATCTTACTCGTTCACGATTTCTAGCTAGCAGCCTTTCATGCAACGGAAAGGTGGTTCAACGGAATGATCTTATGCAGGTTGAGTTAGCATACTCAACTGTGGCATCTTTCCCATAACCCGGCAGCGAATAGTCGCAACCAAAACGCCTAAACGCAAGCATTTTCCTCAAAAAACTCTAATCCCAAAACGCACCACATCAAGCTTAGTCAAATATTCGAGTATCTTTCGCTTAGCTAAGCTAGAAAATAAGGTGCAGAACAACTGTCTAATTTATACTCTATCCCCAATACCTTTTGCTATCATCTAGCCGGCAAAAGTACCCAATCCGACCCATCCGCTCTGAATACAATGCCTCCACCACGCGAGCGAAAACGAGATCAGGTTAAGAAGATATTTACCCATCGCAAAAACGTTTCACCTAGTCAGTCAGCGAAAGCAGCAATCCACCTCTAGTTCAATCATCTGATCTCCCCGGGTCACCACATCAATCAGCGCAGGTCCATGACCTCTGGTCTAAAGCTCTCAAAAGGCTCCCAGAAGAAGACAAGCAACTTATTCAGACTTGGATTCCATCTTCAGCGGCGCCTCCTAGCTCAGGTGCGGATCTGCTGTCAAAGCTATGCGAACAAGTGAAGAAGCAGCAAACAATATGTGAAAAGAATCGATGGAAATTTGCTTTCAACGGACGGGAAGTAATTCTCTATGATGTAGCGAGGAAGATTATAGGCTGGCTTGATTACTTCAAAGTTATTGGAGATACTTGCATGAATTTCAATCCCGTTCACGCAGCGCTGCCATGGGCTGGTGTCCGGTTCTTGCTCCAGGTAACTACAAAGCAGCTATAAAAAACCAATGACCGGCCGGTGCCAAGGCCGCTATTGGAGAAAGTCAGCAAATGGGAGCCCTACTCGTACGCCGTCCGTCCTGCTTGTCATAACAAACATCGAACCTAAACCACTTGCGCTAGCAGATGTCGACCTCGCTCTCAATCCCGACAAGCCGCTCCCGAGTGTTGAAGATGGGGTAGGTTGGCTTTCAGACCGCAAGCAAAGGTTGAATTCTGAATTCAGGCGCTTAACTGGCTTAACTGGGAAAGGTTCAGAGGAAGAGTTCAGCCCGTCCACTCTTGTGCCCTCACCTAAGCAGTCAGGCTTGCCAGTTGGTAATCAAGCCGCCGATGAGAACATGGCTAATCCAGAAGCATCTGATGCAAAACCAACGGTGAAAACCGCCCTAAGTCATCATCCAAATCTGATTCAGACCTGGACGAATTGGATCCCTTCGGTTACGATGAAGACAGTGATACATCGATGCAAAGTCTGGAGGTCGTAGGGACCTAGTAATTTATTCTTGCGGCTATGATGCATAGTAAAAATATGAACAATAAGTCGTATTACAGTTCTTTAGTGGTGCATATCAGCGGCATGGAAAGCTCTTAAGTCAAACCCCTAAATATATATAATGCTGCTCGTTATTTTTAGGTTCTGCTGGTGAATATTGTCAGCGTTCTATGCGTATTAGAGTCAAGTATTGCGACTAAAACCACCTCGTCCTGGTGGGTCCCAGTCTTTGTCGTCCTCGCTGCGTGGTGGCATTTGCTCTTAGATTTCATAAGGCCCTTCGACTTGTAAAGGAGATTAGCTATTTTATATGCTATCACCAGGACTTCTGGCCGCTTTAGGAGTCAAAATAAGATGTCATGACTTTCAGAGCAGATAAAATTTCTCGAAAGTATCTCGTCAGCCGAAGAGCTACTTGTCCTAAAGCTAAGGAGACATTTCGACTTCGTGTACCAAAGGGAGCGTATATGAGCGAATGAGATATGAACTACTAAAAGTCGCACGGACGTCCCAAGCTCTCGAAATTCCCCCCACCTGATTGGTGGTCGCCCAAAACTCCGCCGCCGTTGATCGACAGCCGAAAAGCCTCCCGCGTCTCCAACTTTCTGAAAGTGTGCTTGACGATACTTCACGGCTCGGTTAGAGCACCTCCACATGAGCCTCAGCTACAAGGAGCCCAATGTAGCCCTAACAACCTTCCCCAATATAGCCAGAAGAATCCCTTCTCCCAATTCCCCCGCATCGCCCATCTCTGACCCCCAAACTTAAATCCCTAAAGCCATCGCCCACCATTCCTCCGCGCCTCCTCAGCCGGTGGCTAATAGGCCACCCGCCGGAATAAAACCCGCCTGTTTACCCTGTCCGAATGCCAATTGTAGGGACGTGCCGCTGCAGTGCCGCGATGCGGGCGGGTGATCATCGCCGTTTTTAGATTGATCTCGTAGCCGTACCTGCCTGCACCATCATACGAGCCCCGCGACTAAGAGCCGGTAACGCACTTTTTCGAAATGGAAACCTGGGGTGGGCGCTGCGGAGTACTCCGTTTCCATCATCGTAGGGCAAGGGAGCTAGGTACAGAGCGGAGAGTAGGGTAAGACAGGGCATGTAGGTGTGGAGAGAGGGAGACAGAAGGAGTATATAGCCCTCCAACAGCACGCCCAACCTCGCGCCGCGTCTGCCGTGGCAACACTGTCTCCACACCATCGCTCGTGGACATGCTATCTCTGCTCACCACTACCGCTGGCGTGGGCCTCGCCCTCCCCTGGCTCGCCGCAGCTGTGGTCCACACGCCGACCCCGCCCATGGGTTGGAACTCATACAACTATTACAATTGCTATCCCAACGAGACCATCATCAAGGACAATGCGCGCGGGCTCGTAGAGCTAGGCCTCTCCGCCGTGGGCTATGATGTCGTGACGCCGGACTGCGGCTGGCCGTCCAAGAACCGCACTGCGGATGGGCAGATCACTTGGAATCCGGAACTGTTCCCGTCGGGGTTTCCGGCGCTTGGGGAGTATCTCCATGGGTTGGGGCTGAAGTTTGGGCTGTATTCCGGGGCGGGAGTGTGGGAGTGCACACCGGATAATGGGGAGTGGTATTTGCAGGCGAGTTTGGGTATGCGGAAGTTCCTTGATGGGTAGTTAAAGTAATGTTGGCTGGAAAAGCGAATGAGTAAATTGGGAAGAATTGGCTGATATAGTGCGACTGTAGGACACGAAGTCGAAGATGCACATACGTTTGCGGCATGGGGCGGGGATGCACTCAAGTATGATAACTGCTGGGCGAATGTTACTGAAGATAAGTTCCCCGTCCTTAACTTCGCAATAGGGTAGAGAGATTGACACCATGATACGGTTCGTGGACTACAACCCTTCTGAGAAAGACCCTTCGGTTCGGTTCGCTGCCATGTCGGACGCACTAGACTCTGTAAACCGCTCTATTGTCTTCTCCATATGCCAATGGGGGGTGGGCCAGGATCTTGGGGTATGGGCGCTAAAATACGGTGACACGTGGCGTATATCTAACGACATCCAAGATAACTGGAAGTCAATATGGCGGATCGTGAACCAAGCTGTACCATATGTCAAGCATACAGGAATTGGGAAATACATTGATATGGACATGTTGACGTAAGCCTTTAACTCCATCTGAGGCGATTTTGGGAGACTGAATACTGATACAAAAGTATAGCGTCGGTCTGGGTGCGCTGAGTTATGAGGAGGAAAGGTTCCACTTCGGAATGTGGGCTATTAGCAAGTCTCCATTGGTGATTGGTGCACCGGCAAATGCATCTATCACGTCAGAAGAGTCCTTAGCTATTCTCTCGAATAAAGATGTGGTTGCTCTCAACCAGGATCTCTTGGGGGAACAAGCACAATTAATTAGGAGATATACGGAGGAGGAATATGACATTTTCGCTGGTAATCTTTCCGAATCCCGAAAAGTAATCGGCGTAGCGAACTGGTCTAATTCGAGTAAGAGTGTAAACATCGACCTTCAGCTTGTCGGGGTTCAGAAGTCAGGCAACATCCGGGATGTATGGGCTGCAAAGGATCTTGGCCAATATGAAGGAGCTGTTAAGGTTGACCTGAAAGGGCATGAAGCCAAATTATTGATTTTGTCCGACTTGAAGCCTGCTGGCGCCTTGACAGGCAAACCTGGAAAGGAAGGAGGGTAATTACGTTGCCCAACGGGGATATTTGAGTTTGGGCTAATGCACGGCGGCAGAATTACGTTCGAAAACGTTTATGGGATAACGACAAGCGGAAACTACACCTTACTGGTCACATCCCCATCTTCGAAGCGAAGAACAGTGATACTCCACAGCGGAGAAAAATCGGTCTCTCAGACTATGTCGAGCGCAAACTATGCAATATCTTCGATACCGCTGCAAAGGGGACAAAATAACCTGACATTGACTGACCCGGAATCCAGGCCCGTATCCGCGCAGTTGATATATGATGTGGAGCCTTTATACTATCCAGCTGCTACAGGAATTCTTCAGGGAGATGCTATGTCAGCAAGTTGCGGGGGAGGCTGCCTCCCTAAAGGATCCAAAGTCACCAACATGACCGTCGGTTCTTCCGTGACTTTCAGTAACGTCAGCGGCGGTGTGCTTGGAGGGATGAAACTCATCGGTATCGACTACATCAATTACGACGTCGCTCTCGCTTCGGCATGGACAAATGGAACGAATACTCGGAACTTTACTCTGAGCGTGAATGGTGGAGAACCCAGACGATGGTCCTTCCCGATCAGTGGAGGCGATTGGTACGAGACCGGGAGATTAGACGTGTTACTCGAAGGATTTCATGTGGGGTCTGTTAACGAACTTCGGGTGGAGGCACCTGGCCTGGATCCCGGCGCGGATTTGGTGGGGCTCGCGGTATACACATAGGGAAAGAAAAGAGATAGTATCTCCATTAGAACGAAGCTAGAGATTGGTTAAACAGCGCTTTGACATATGAAGTGGCTGCTAAAAAACTCCTTGGACAAGATATCCATGAGGAAATCGAGAGCCAGCCTACCACTGTAGTTCAAATTATGGTAACCGGTGTAATATTGTGGAGGGCCAAAGATAGGTACGAAAAGTGTACTCTTGCTTTTTTCCTGGCGTTATTTAAACTTCAGGAGTCCTTTTCTCCAGTGATTCTGGATTCCGTTCTGGGAGTTCTGCAGCATCTGAGGCGTTTCGGTAAGGAGCGATTGTGCACTTGTCGAACGTCATCGGCTTGCACATGAGAGAGATAGGTTGTTGTCTAGCTAAGAATGCAACTACGAAAATTAGCAGGCAGTAGAGGTGGTCTGGGTGGTAAATACCTTGCTTGTTGAGCTCGCTTGAGACGCAAGATCGCCAGGGTGCATAAAGCACGTGAAAGTATCTGGCATGAAAGATTGTGGCGTGAAAACGGGTGTGATGCATGACTGATGCAGCCTTGGCTTCCAATTATCCCACGAAGCAGCAGCGGCCTGCGTGGTGCTGCCGTGTAACGGGTAAACGGCGTTGTGTTGCCATCCCGAGGTGCTCTATCAGCACGAGGTTCTCTCTCCATCCTCACGGCCGATGGCCAAGAAAACCACAAAGGATCTGACAGTCTGGATGCATGACCGATTCAACAAGCCGGCAACGACGCTGCACAGTACGTACCCGTGGATCCACCTTGAGCCGCCATCCGTCATTGCTCCAGGCCTGGATTCTAACGGTAGCGCCCCAGCGACAGGGGAAGAACGCCATTGTCTTTCACATGGGAAATTTTTCCCAACGCGCTGGCACAGCAATGTGAGCCCCCTCCTGCCTTAGTTTCTAAGAGACGAAATGTGTACATGGGGATGAGGCGAACACAAGCCAACGGAATTCCTATTGACAACCTGGAGGATTGGCTGTAGCTTGCATAATGAGCTCTTTTCTTGTCAAAATATCCTAGGCAATACGTTCACGGACACCCCACGCTCTGTTTTGAGCTGCGAAGGCTGGCCGCGGAATGTCTGGGCAGCTATCAGCGATATGGCGTCGTCAAGGTTGCAAGCAAAGTATGCTGATAATACGTAAGAAGTTGCAAATGCCGTCGCCAGTGCGCAGCCTATCCAGCGCGGGGAGATGTAGTACCAATGCGCGGACTTCATTGGGCGTCTGTGGCAGTCGGTGTGGCACAGCGGCAGAGTAGGGCGATGGAAGGGGCGGGATTGGCTATACAGATGCCTGTCGACCAGGCTCTGGGGAGCGCCAAGCGCTTCTGCGAACGTGAAGGCTGCAGGTTTCGCATTGGAGCAAAGGGCAGACCTTCCAGAGAGTTCGCTAACGGCAAGCCTTATCGTGACGTTCGTAGCCCGTGCATCTTTCACATGCTGGGAAAGTTGGAATGACCTGAATCCTCTGAGATCACCCAACACTTCTCGCACATCTATACCCTCTGACCACACCATCTTCTCCCTGCCTCTTCATCTCTCCAGCTCTGCGAATCTTTTCCACCATTTAATTCCTCAGATACGCCTTTCGCGCAAGCGGCACTGTTGGTGAGTAGCGAGCCCTATCACATGTTCGATTGCAGACATCCCACCAACGCCGTTTTCAGAAAGCCCACCACCAACTTTTGACACCTCAAATACCAGCATCATCCGCACGTTCAAGGTACGCTGAGTGCACTCCTAGTACCTGCATATTTGTCTTACCGTCCCACCACTTCTCGAATTTCCCGTCGCGGCTCTGACCTCATCACCAGACCCCCTTCTATGCCACACGCGGAACAAGAAAGTTCTTCTTCCACCATGAGCGCACCAATGACCAACGGCGAGAAGCCACACTCTAAAGTCCTATCTGTAAGTCGCTAGGCATCTTTACCTATGTTTTTAAGATGACAGCTATCTTCCCAGCTCCGCCCGTGCGATCCGCGCTGACAGCCTCACTAGCACATAACTTCATACCCGGTCGTCTCCGACAGCATCTCCTACTATAAATCGAACCCATACGGCCAAAAATCCATCAACCTCGCCTCGACCTGCTATAGCAAATTCGCCGCACCCGTGCTGCCCTACCTGCAAGGCCCTTACAGCTACGTCGCGCCATACGTGGAGAAAGCCGACTCGCTGGCCGATGACGGACTCGCGAAAGTTGACACAACGTTCCCCATTGTGAAGGAGGACACCAACAAGATCAAGGGCACCGTCATCGATTACGCTTCCTTCCCGCTGCGCCTCGCGGGCCAGGGTAAGGAATACGTCCTGGGCACGTTCAATGACCAGTACAGCAAGACGCGCGGTCATGACGGCATCGTCAAGCTGGCCTTGGCTGCCATCTCTACAGAACTCAAGGTCGGACACGACGCACTTAACCTGGTAATGTCGTACTGGGCGAAGGGCAAGGAGACGGCGCAGAAGAAGGCAGGCGAGGCGAAGAACTAGGATATCTTCCATTTTTGGCATCCTGTCCTTTTCCTATAAGCAGTAGTGTTCTGATATTCTGAGTTGATTCCACCGGAAACCTTTGTTCTTACGGGAAAGTGGGGATCAGTCTTTTTACTATTCGAAGCGGGAAAATCTCCTGCCATGTCGCGTTCTGTCATTGTCTCTCTTCTCATCAGCGATTTTCTGTAATCGGTATCTAGGGAATTAGATTGGTCATGAAGTACCATGTTATACTTCTGTGGGAGGATGTTTGTTCTTTTCTTGTTCAGACTTAAGGTTTCGCTGGTGAAGCTTAATGATACTTCCTGAATGCATTCAAGCTCCTCGGGAATTCCGAACTAGTCAGGCTTTAGCATTCGCCAAGGCGGGTCGTCGGGAGCTATCTCCAGTGAGAGCCGCAGAGGAGCGTTTGAGTTTCATCAGCGTGAGGGGCGGGCGGTCAGGTCTTGCTTTCTTAACAAGCGATGGTATTCTTGTATCATCGCTAGACTCTTATGTGTGAAGTTCATGGAAAATAATTCTCGTGGATGCACATTGATATTGACCTAGACTGCGCCTAGAACCTGTATGACGGAACCTGTTATCGCACCCTGAAACATAGTCTGAGATAGCAGAACCTCCCAATCCCTCCAGTCATGCTGAAGGATCACGGCCACCAAAAATGCTTTTGCAATGTTTTATTTGAGCGTTATAGTCCAGTTACATGATTCTGCTGGATTTGAGAAAAGCCAATGTGCCATTGCAATGCCCCTACACCCGTCCATGAAACAAAGAGATACTCAGAAACCTAGAATTAATTAGCCCATTATTCGCATTCACACACGGAACACGAAGTGACGGCAGCTATGCACGAATTCATAGAAAGAAAGGGTCTAACTCACGCAAAGGAGTGAAGAACCACCTGTTCTTCCCGCTCTGGTACCTCTCCTCCAACGCCTTCTTCACCGTCTTCTTGGCATCCTCCCGCTGCGATGGCTCCTTGAATGTGTCATTGGTGAGGACGCCCTTCAGGCCCTCGAGCTCTAGTGTGTACCGCGTGGGCATCAGGTGGTTGTAGTTGATGGTCTTGATGAAAGGCTTGACCTTTGATCGCTTCTGCTGGCGCGCTTTCGACATGCGGCGGGTCACTGATGATGGGTAGCGCTCAATGCCGGCAACGAGGGCGTGAGGAAATGGGTGGGACTTGGAGCCGGTATCGAGGGGTTGGATGATCACGACCTGGGCATTTCCCGTCAATATATCGCTCTTTAAAGACTGTTTACTGTCTCAATCGCTGGTTTGAGGGTCTGCAGTACCTTCTTGCCGGCATATCGGCCTCGTGTGATGATCGCAACTCTGCCGACCTTGAGGACTAGAAGAACTAATTAGCATCTGTCGCGGTCCATTCTGAAGCTGGGAGGATGCATTGAGTCGTTTTGGTGTAGAGTAGTTGCAGGACTCGGCCAGAATATCCATGTTCTAATCCTATTCCTGCGTTGGAAGAGGAATCATGAAAGAGACTCACACTTCATCTTGGCTGTTTCTCGTTAGTAGAACGGTCGGTCGTGATATGTCGTTGAGAACGTCGATATTTGCAGAGTCGCAAATTCGTGTGGGCGGTTCGGAAAATCCAAGCGAGCCGACCATGACGCGGGAGAACCTCGGGTGATTCTTGATCTTTACGAAAATTCCATTCTTCCCCGCGAGAACTGTCGATGGTAAGAATTGAACGTTAAATATGGTATGTTGCAAGATTTCGGGAAGGGGAATTGATGCTAACGTACTTCTATAGAAGATTAAAGCGCTCAGCAGGTCGACTTCGTCGCACCAGGCCCCCGGATCCAATGTCGCCCGCATGCCTCGAAATCTCGATCCCGCGCTGCATCCTTTTGAAGTGAGTACACCTATGGCTCCTAAGCTTGGAAATATACTTAAACTATTTAGCGGGCGCGGGAATATACTAGAGCTCTTCAGGCAACTAAGTTAGAGCGCATGTTTGCTGCTCCATTCATAGCTAGCTTAGGGCAAGGACATGTTGATGGTGTATACAGCTTCGCAAAGGATCCTGAGAGGTGAGGAAAGTTCTTTTTTAAATTCTTGTATCGATACTAAGCTAATTTGAATTATACAGCCTTGAGCACTTTGCCAGCGGTAGTGGCGACGGCGTAGTTAAAGTCTGGGATCTCCCCAGTCAGGAAGAGATATGGCACGGTCAAGCACACGAGAATATAGTAAAAGGGATGTGCTGGACACGAGACAAAAGACTCCTCACATGCGGGAGTGATAAGACAATAAAACTCTTCGATCCATACAACACACCAGCCGGAAGTGCTCCTACAGCGACCTGGCTCGGACAATCTGCATTTACTGGTATCACGCACCACCGCTCTCTCCCCTCCTTTGCCGCCTCTAGCAGCTCTATATTCATTTACGACGTCTCGCGCTCTTCCACGACCCCCACGCAAACCCTCGGCTGGCCAACCTCCGTCGAAACCATCACCGCCGTCTCCTTCAACCAAACCGAAACCTCCATCCTCGCCTCCACAGCCACCGACCGCGCCGTGATTCTATACGACCTACGCACATCCTCTCCCCTCCACCGCACCGTACTCACCCTAGCCTCCAACGCCATCTCCTGGAACCCAATGGAAGCCTTCAACTTCGCCGTCGCCAACGAAGACCACAACATCTACATCTTCGACATGCGGCAAATGAAGCGCGCCCTGAACGTACTCCGCGACCACGTCGCCGCCGTCATGGACGTCGAGTTCAGCCCGACGGGCGAGGAGCTCGTCAGCGCGAGCTACGACCGCACCGTGCGGCTGTGGGACCGCGCGCGCGGCCACTCGCGCGACATCTACCACACCAAGCGCATGCAGCGCGTCTTCGCCTGCGCCTGGACCCCCGACGCAAACTACGTGCTGTCGGGCTCCGACGACGGCAATGTCCGGCTCTGGCGCGCCCGCGCGTCCAGTCGCCAGGGCGTGAAGTCGTTCCGCGAGCGCCAGAAGCTCGAGTATGATGACGCGCTTAAGGCCAGGTATGCGCATATGCCGGAGATTAGGCGGATTGCGCGGCATCGCCATTTGCCGAAGCAGGTTAAGAAGGCGGCGGAGATTAAGGGTGAGGAGATTAAGGCTATTAAGAGGAGGGAGGAGAATGAGCGGAGGCATAGTAAAAAGGGGAAGGTGAGGAGGAGGAGCGAGAGGGAGAAGATGGTTCTAGCGACGGAGCAATGAGAGTGCTTTGGCTGAAACTGTACATCGCATAGCAGGGCGTTTGTGAGCATTTGGACTGGGGTTGGAGTGGACTTTGGAGTTTGGTAGGGAAAAGGGGCGTCGAGGATTGTGGCATCATAAATCATATGTAGAATCACTTCAAATGTGGCTTAGTAGTCCCGAAGCAAAGAACATTGTATAGTCTCCGCTAAAAGCAAGGGGGTGATCGGGCTGTCTAATCTAATGTGTTTAAGGTAGCCCAGCTTTTGGGCGGCAGGCTGCTGGGACCTGCCATGAAACGAAGACCGCACTCTATCTATGTCTGCATGCACAGAAGGGGAATAAACAGTAACCAATAGGCCCGACGACCCCAAGCAAAACCAATCCAGACATGTTCGCTCATACCATTCACCTCAAAATTCGTCAAACTATTTCGTCAGCCCAAGGTAAGTCATTTCCCAAAAGCCACCCCATGCACCTGTCTACCAGCTACAAGCGCCACTATTTATGCTGCACCTCTAATCAACAGCCTTCTTGTTCTTTCCGAAAACTTGCGCGCCCTCCACGAGTCTCCGCTCAGTGTTTTGTCTTCCGTTGACAAAGTCAGGATAGTTGAGCGTAAGCTCCACGGCGCCGTTTACAATGTGATCGGCAGCTTCAACACCAAGCATGAAGCTGTGGTCCTGGTTACCGACCTCGTATCTCCAACTACCGAAGCGGCCACGGGAGTAGATGTCCTTGGCCTGCAGCTTGGGAAGAAGCTGCTTAAGAACACCCTCTCGCTCGAGCGAGGGTGTTGGGTATCCGTGATCAAAACGGCGGTGGTACGTTGAGACGATCTCGTCATTTGGCTTGATCATTTCCGTGTTGATAAGGCCCTGAATGCAGTCGCGGAGCATGTTTTTCTGATCCACGGGCTTCATGGAACTCTCGGAGACTTCCAGCATGATAGACCAGTATGGACCCTCTTTTGGTGCGGTGCTGGATGGTTTGGCACCTGATGCGAGCTGAATCGTCGGCAGCTTGGTAGAGGCCTGTGGCTGATTGTAGGGAGAATAGTTTGAGAAGATAGTAGCACGGTAAAAGGGGCAATCGTCTTCAGGGAAGTAGAGCCAGCACTTATCCCCGATACGCTCAGGACGCTCACCGCGGATACCAACGCCAATGACGTGAGTGGAAGAGTAGAAAAGGCCCTTGCTAAGGTCAATGAGTTCCTTGTCACCCATGTGCTCAACCAAACTGTCCACAGCCATCGTGGTGATCAACTTCTCGTATTTTACCACAGTGCCGTCTTTAAGAGTGACCTTCTTGTTATCCGCATCTACCTTAGTCACAGCGCCGTGCTCACCGAAGCGAGTCTTGGATTTGGGGAGGGTGTTGGCTACAGCAATCCAGATACCGCCGGTGCCATCTCGGGCTGGGAAGCGGAATGTTGCGTTTGGACCCCAGTTACCAGCCGTTTTCTGGAGAATGACGTTCTTGGTGACGGTCTTGAGATCAGGAGCTGCCACGCGCTCACCCAGCCATTGGCATTGCATCTGTCGAACTTGTATTAGTCATTTTGATGTGACTACTGTTAGATACGGAGCTTCATACCCGTGTAGTGGGGACAGCCCACACTTTGTAGTTGTAAGGCCTCATGAAAAGGTCTGCAATGCCAACACCCATCATTCGGACGATCCACTCATCAAAGTCTTTTGGCTTGGTATTAGCAACGCGGGCTTCCAGCGCTGCATCGATCATGCCATCCATGCACTTCACTTGCTCCTCTTTGGGCAACATCGAGATATTATTCTGGAAAGGATATGGAACCCAAAGATTTTTGCAGCGGACGTAAGAGATACGTTGGTGCGTATACCAGTCCGACTCGTTAGGTAGAGCTTCATCAATGCAGTCATCGAAATATTTGTAGTGGGAGAAGATGACATGGCCGCCGACATCGTAGAGCTAGACTGATAGTCAGTAGCCTAGCCCTCAGGAAATTTTCCATGTATGTCAATTGGAATAAATTGAACTTACAAAGCCTTCCGGTGTAACATCTGTAGAAGCAAGACCGCCAGGTGTCTCATTCGAGTCCACGATCAACCATGATGGCCCATCCTGGAGTATAGATTTAGCGAGGCATGTGATAGCTGGAAGGTCGAAGGCCGTACGACTTGATTCAATCTCTTCGCAGCTCCGAGGCCTGTCGGACCAGCTCCAACGACGAGCACGTCGACGCTGCTATATGCCTTTTAGCAGTGTTCCGTAGTGCATATAGGCGGCGGTGTGGGGCATACATCTCTTCCTTAGCCATTCTTCCTTGCAAGAGCTCTTGGAAACTGGGAACTCTTTTCAAAGTCTGTCGAGCGAGGTGTAACATGAACGAACTTCCTCAGTGTGAATTGAGCGAGTGTGTAGGTGGGGGGATAGCTTGGGTGGTAGTCTGGGGCGACGGGACGAATTATTTGAGATGTCAAGCTAGGGAGCGTTGGTTCTCTAGTGGCCCAGGCTTGCCTTTTGCCGAACGCAGAGCCCCTTTAGTTCTGCTAAAGGGACCACAAAAAGGGGGATCTGGCATGATGAAATTGTTTCAACGCTACCGCTACGGTGTCACTTGGTAATCGTACTGCGTGGCCGTTTGATTGGTGTCCATGTCGAGTCCCGTGCGGAGTTGAGTGTGCAATAGCTCTTTTCTAGGCAATCTCAGTGTCTGTTTTTTTCCTTTACTTTTGCCCCTAGCAAGGCTGCGCTTGCAACAGGTACATCGCCGCCTCCGTGTTTGCAACGCTGTAAGCATTACGGGCCGTGTTAAGGGCAGCTAAAGTGCCATTTAAAGCGAATAGTCGCTTGGAAACAGAACGCTCAGCTCTTGACACTTCCATTGCGGTGAAAGAAAAGCGAAGCTTCAGCTTGCGTGGAAGGCCCCACTACCGCTCGTTGATCTGTTTCATTCGCGTTGATCTATCATCACCTAACCTGGTGCACTACAATAAGCACAGCCTACCCCTCGCCCGTTGCCCAGAGACTGATGTCGCCTTCGTTCCACCCCAGTACACACCCACTGCATCTCCCAATCTTAGCGGCTTCTCGGCCCTAGCCGTGAAACCCTCTCTTTACGGAGATCTCGACTCCTAATTGTCCGCTTTCTTTTCCCTCGTTCCAAGGATACTTTGTTACGCTTCAGCCTCCCGCACCGTTGTGCTTCGTGCCACTGTGTGTTGAACTGCTGCAACGCGACGCAAATCGCTTGCGCGCGCCCCTTCGTTCGGAGACACCATCCCCTTTTTAACTTTCGCGACGTCAACCTTCTCGACTCCTCTTCGAACCCCCCTTCGAGTCCCTCATTTCATCAACCCTACCACAGTCGACATGTCAAACGAAGAGAAAGTACGGACGTCAGCAGACGGTGCGCGGGATACTGCTGCCCCAGTCCTGCCAACGGTGAACCCAGCCGCCGAAAAATCGCAGCCTGAGAGCGCCTCATTCCACCCAGCCGTCTACATTGCGTAAGTCGAAGAAGCCGCGGGAAAGGTCGTCCGAGACTTTGCTGTGGTCTGCTCTCCTCTGTAGAGGCTGGTTCTGATGATTTGTGCAGTACTTGGATTACTCTCAGTTCAAGCGTCATCGTTTTCAACAAGTGGATATTAGATACTGCAAACTTTCGTAAGTGGCCAAACCACACCTTTTATCACTTTACATGCTAATAGGTTCTTTCTAGATTTCCGTAAGTTCTCAACTGCAATGGCCGCAACTCTCAATTCTAAACGTCTGCAGCAATTTTCCTTACAACATGGCATCTTCTCTTCGCCACGATAATGACCCAGTTCCTTGCGCGATTCACCACCATACTAGACTCGAGAAAGAAGGTTCCTATGACTGGGCGTGTGTATTTGAGAGCAATCGTACCTATCGGCATCTTTTTCAGCTTGAGCTTGATCTGCGGCAACCAGACATATCTGTATCTGAGCGTGGCCTTCATTCAGATGCTTAAGGTGGGATTCGGAGAGCAAGATTCAGTATGGCTCGAGACTGACAGTTTAAAACTAGGCCACTACCCCTGTTGCTGTCCTTATTGCAACCTGGTCCCTTGGAGTTGCCGAACCAAACATGAAGACTCTCAGCAACGTGTCCTTCATAGTTATCGGCGTTATTATCGCTTCTTTTGGTGAAATTAAGTTTGTCTTGACTGGATTCCTCTACCAATGCGGTGGGATCGTCTTTGAGGCTATCCGACTGGTTATGGTCCAGAGACTTCTCAGCTCCGCCGAATTCAAGATGGACCCCCTCGTTTCTCTCTACTACTACGCCCCGGCCTGTGCTCTCATGAACGGCGTTGTTTGCCTGTTCGGTGAAATCCCCTACATGACCATGACAGATATCTACCGAGTTGGTGGTTTCACCCTTTTGGCAAACGCAACCATTGCATTCTTGCTCAATGTGTCTGTAGTGTTCTTGGTGAGTTCTTCCACATAGATCATGCCCGGACGCTATTTCTAACTCAGTTCCTACAGATTGGCAAGACGTCGTCTCTCGTCCTTACCCTGTCTGGTGTGCTCAAGGACATTCTTCTAGTCTTCGCTTCCATGTTCCTCTTCGGCGACCCAGTGACTCTCCTCCAGGCTTTTGGTTACAGCATTGCTCTTGGAGGTCTCATCTATTACAAGCTTGGGGCGGAAAAGCTCAAGGAGTATGTCGCTCAGGGCGGTATGATGTGGGCCGAATTTGGCGCCCGTCGTCCTGCTGCACGAAAGCTCGTCGTCTTCGGTACTGTTCTCGTGACTCTTTTCCTGATTCTCGCTGGTCTTGCACCAAAATTCGCACCTGAATCCGGTCAATTCTTCGAATCAACGATTGGGCAGATGCTTGGCGAGAAGGGAGCTTAGAGTTGGGAGAGACGTTGCATTGGAACCATGACATTGCGGGCTTTTTGTGTAGGCAAGCTTTGGCACATTCCACACTTTTCGACCAACTAGGAGAATTTGCCCTCCGCCCGGCAAACCCTGTCCCTGAGATTTTGGAGGGCATTTTCCATTACGTTTCATGTGCAATTGTTACTTCAGGGATTGGGTTTCATTTGTTGGGTGTCGTGTAAGCATAGAAGGTAACATTACTGGCTCAGGGAATCCTTTTCATATAGGACTAGCCTATGTGATTCCATTAAAGCTATATAGCGTGCATTCCTTGAGTTGTATTCTAAATTCCTAAACACACGGAGAAGCAATGATAAAGAAAGGGATGACACTGGCGATGCGTTTTAGTTCGTATACCTTTCATTGCAATGGGTGGGGTTTTTATATTGCATCAATAACTATTATAATCGTAATAAATAGAAAAAAGTTCAAACAAACCATTGCAATAATGTTCCGTGCATGATTAAGTGCCGTGTTGCAATCGAAGTGGAGCATTTCCGAATTTCGATGCACCAGCGCCAAGCCCTGTTAAGCGAGCGATTCCACGACACCATCGCAAAATCCCACAAAATTACAAGCGGCTCACGACAACTAACCCACAGCAGCACCGCACACAACATCGTCGAGATGGGTACGTCAATCACATTGTAATCAAGGCCTTGAGACTTCTTGTCTGCTATCAGCATGAAGTCGGCCGTGGGAAAAGCCTGGTTCACTGACGACTTGTGCCTACAGGTATCGATTTGAACTCCCATCATGTGCGGAATACGCACCGCAAGGCTCCAAAGAGCGAGAATCCTTATGTAAAGCTCCTTGTGAAGCTGTACCGCTTCCTCTCGCGTACGTCCCGTCGATAGAGTGGTGAAAATGGCATTCATCCAATTTCTAACACGCACACAGGCCGTACCGATTCGGCATTCAACAAGACGGTTCTGCGACGCCTCTTCATGTCCAAGATCAACCGCCCGCCAATGTCAATCTCGCGCATCGTCGCCACCGCCGCGAACAAGCACTCGGCGGACACACACAAGGGCAAGACGATCGTCATTGTGGGAACCGTGACGGACGACAACCGCATGCTGGAGGTGCCCAAGCTCTCGATCGCTGCTCTTCGCTTCACCTCCACCGCGAGGGCTAGGATCGAGAAGGCTGGCGGCGAGTGCTTGACTCTGGACGAGCTGGCATTGAGGCACCCAACTGGTGCTAACACACTCCTCCTCCGAGGACCAAAGAACGCACGGGAGGCCGTCAAGCATTTCGGCATGGGTCCTCACAAGCACAAGGTGCGTAACATCGAGCACGAATTTCGACGGCTAATTGAGAATTTTGTCTTTGCTAACTGGTTCTATAGAAGCCGTATGTCGAGAGCAAGGGACGGAAGTTCGAGAGGGCTCGTGGTCGCAGACGGTCGAGGGGTTTCAAGGTGTAAAGGAGGTAGTCGAAGGTCTCTTTGTCCGGCTGGTCGAGATGTGGGTTGTTGTTGGGCTCTGGTCACACAAGGCGTGCTTCACTTGTCGGCGCAGATTCTCCTATGGGTTCAAAAAATGAAAACATGTCTGCCAAACCGTGCTTGCACCGCGAAGGATATGATGATATCGAGGGCTTCGCGTCGCCAATGGTCAATTTCTTTGTAACATTGCTGGGTGAGAATTGATGAAAGTGATTGACGTTCTACAATGGGCCTAAGTAGCTACGAAGTTGTTTCGGTCCATACACATATTGAAGCCGAGGTCACACTGCCCAATAATTGCAAACTCGTCTAGTTGAAATCGCTGGAGTGAGTTTTGTTTGGAGGAAAATTTAATCCCTCGCGACGTTTGTCGCGGCTTCACGGTGACGCGAAGACGTCAACTATGGAAATAGTGGCATTTAAAAATTCTCGTTCCCCACATCACTCACAACCACCACAATGCATCCAAACCCACCTGCACGCCAACCAGCCCGGTAACGAATCCCACGGCCAATTCCAAACCATAAGACTCACCAATTCCTCCCCCAAAAAAAGAGAAGAAAAAGAAAGAGAAAGAAAAAAATAACCAAACATGGACACGCGCAAAGTCGGGGTCCTCGGCGGGGGACAACTCGGCCGCATGCTCATCGAAGCCGCGAACCGGCTCAACATCCAAGTCAACGTCCTGGACGCCCCAGCCGCGCCCGCAAAGCAGATCTCCGCGCACGACGGGCACGTCTCGGGCTCGTTCAAAGACGCCGAGGCGATCCGGCAGCTGGCGAAGACGTGCGACGTCCTGACGGTCGAGATCGAGCACGTCGACACGGCGGTGCTGGCGGAGATCGAGCAGGCCGGCACAGTTGCTATCGAGCCGCGCGCCAGCACCCTCCGCATCATCAAGGACAAGTTCGCGCAGAAGCAGCATCTGGCGGCGCATGGGGTTGCCGTGGCCGAGAGCGTGGATGTCGAGGCCTACATCAACGGCTCCAACCCCAACCCCAACTCCAACTCCAACTCCAGCAACAGCAACAACGACAGCCCCAGCACCGACCCCAGCAGCAGCAGCAGCCGAACCACGGCCCTAACCACGGCCCTCACAGCCATCGGCCGCCAGCTCAGCTACCCCTACATGCTGAAATCCAAGACCGACGCCTACGACGGCCGCGGCAACTT